>JARACY010002541.1:0-41693 GCA_029255725.1 Scrobipalpa atriplicella
GGCGCAGGTCAGACACGTTAGGGCCTTATTAACGTCCGACACGAACAATGAGTCGCGTGGAAACACGGATAACTCCCATTTAGAGACACGGAAACAAAGGGTAAGTACGCTGATAAATTTATTTGAATATCTGTTGGGCTTTGGAATAATTACACATTATGTCCCGGAATATTTTTATAAAACCCTGGCGCACTTTTCAGAAAAATCTGCGCAACTGCTACTGAAATGTTTTGCTTAAATTATTTTTAATTAAAAAAACGTATAAGGCCCGCCAGATAGTACTTATTAACCAACTTCAAATTCAAGAGAAGGTTCACATCTTTTTCACTACAGCATAACCATAGCCAAGTCAACACTTCTAGTAGTTTAACACAGCAAAATATGTAAGGTCTATCTCATATGCTAGTAATTTTGCTGGCTCCTCTCGTTAAATATTCTAAAATGTGTTAAGTACTAAAATTCCTTAGAAAATAATGAAGCCGACTAAATATACAGGGGCAAATAAGCGGTAAAAGCTTCCTAAATGAAAGGTAATATATGTTTGCAGTTGGCATTTGTGTAGGCAAATGTCACGACGCGTTTTACGCCTTTTTGATCTGAGCCGGTCGACGCATGACGCAGAGTCGCAGGCGCAGATAATGGGGCACGACTCTACTACTAATGCACTGAAAGTGCACTTGCATAAGGATAATGCATGTGCACTCTAATTAATATTCGGAAAAGACGGGATAATTTCAAGTATGATTTACGGGCAGATGGGTCACATGATGGTAAGTGATCACCTTCACCTTCTATACGGGAGTTACAATATTGTGTAAAATTAATAAAACATGGACAAATATTGGCTAATTAAATGATTTTGACTGTATTTTTTGGACACAATAAGTTGTCTATAAGACAACTAAGTAGCCATGATGGTATATAGGTAATTGATGTAATTAGAAGACGTGAAACTGAATAATGTTCCTAGCTAAATTACCTGACTAATACATGGAGATGCAAAGAATCGGTAACAAGATATACCTACCTACACATATTTCACACATAATTAAAATCTCTGTTTACCTTACACATTACACGTAAATTACTAGAATCGACTCCCAGACATTTCTCGCAAATGACGTGTAAAAGCACCTTGACATTCGGGTGTCAAATGTCAACCGGTCAACGACCCCGGTGCACTGCGTGATAGTTCAGTACAGATTGCCGACAACTCAGATAAACAAGTATTGTTTTGTTTTGCTCTGAAACAACTTTCACAGACTATAAAATTGGATTTAAGGGCGTCTTTGTGACGTCATTTCCGAGGTTAATCCTATGTACTTAATACTTATGTACCTACTTTTCGAAATGAGATATTTCATGTTAATATTTTCTTCTGACTGACTTCTGACTAATATTGACTGCTTAATTCATCACGAAATGTCTAGCTGCATTATCAATAGCAGAAAATTATCTGAACATTTTTACATAGTCGTGAGTGCACTTAGAAATAAATCTTTTAAATAAATTGAAAAACTACCAGTAATTCAGACCTGACAAATTACATACACATAATTTAGCATTAATTACATAAATTTTAACGTGCAGACCTGTTGGTACCGTTATGTTTGACTAGTTCGAACTATTTGTCAAATGATAAACTGTTATATTTCATCGATAGCAACACTTTACTAAAAGTCAGTTGATTTTAGAATTTGCAAATTAGTGTTCTACTTATAATTTAGAAAACCTAATGTTCTCATGGTTATCGCATTTTGTTTCCGCTCTACGGTACTATTATATATTCTGTGGCTCTACAATTTGATATAGCTCAGTTGGTAGAACAGTAGATACGGCAATCCAAAGATGCAGGTTCAAATCATGCCCGTATCAATCTTGATATCATATTTCTTATATTTTATTAAATATCCTTCATCAAAATATTCACCCTCCTTTATTTTGCTTCCATGCTGACTGGGAG
Source organism: Scrobipalpa atriplicella (assembly GCA_029255725.1). Classification (NCBI taxonomy): domain Eukaryota; kingdom Metazoa; phylum Arthropoda; class Insecta; order Lepidoptera; family Gelechiidae; genus Scrobipalpa; species Scrobipalpa atriplicella. The sequence continues at coordinate 1,964 of JARACY010002541.1, forward strand.
CGACAGAAAAAACATAGAATGTGCCAGCTGCATCTCCTCCCGGGCATGCTGTAAAAACCAGCTTAGAGATTCGAGGGTATCAGTATATTGTAATTTAGGCGATGTGCTGACAACCTGTCACTATAGCAATATACAGCTCTATTTTAAACAGCCCTCAAAACTTGTCAGATGTAGCGTGGCGGCACGATCTTTGTTTGGGTTTTTGACGCTCTACGTACCCCATTAGGGGTACAGGCGTGAAATTATGTATGTATGTAAATATTCACCCACATGCAAATCATACCTGAAATAAAAAGGTACGTGAACACACCTCCAGCAGTACCTACTAAACGAGCCATCAATGTCGAAAATGTTAAATGCTTTTAAATAGGTCAATTCGATTAATTCGAAGTGTATAAATATTTAAGTGTTAATATAAATTGATCTATAACTTGTAATTTGGTTTTTATGACAACAGATGTAATCTTATTACAACGTGGAGCTGACCAATCACTGGAGGCATCGAAGACCTTTAAAAAGTTATAATATTCTTTAAGAGTTTTAATATGACGATTATGTTCTTTGTCAGACATATATTATTTACCTACTTATATGACCTACACGATAACGATGGGTTAGTTCTTGACTCTAGTCTAGATTACTCGTCATCGAGACAGAGTAGGCGATCTTAGAAGCACTGGTATTCTCAGTCACCGACGGAACACAGCAAGCTATTTCGCTCTGGTCTTCGGTGAGGGTTGCGGGTTGTCGCAAGCCAGGCGGATCCTTGCGGAGCCTACATCGCTTATGTAGGATCGTAAGCGCTGACAATCACAATATTTTATAGATCAAAACAGTCATACGTATCATAACAAAGTTGCTCGGCTACACGTGGATACAGATATACATAAATTATGCTACATTTTAATCTAGACCACAAATTAGCTTCAACATATTGCTTTAGGAAGCACATGAACTTTGTTTTTAAAAGGTGAACCAGTTTTTATCAGTATCCATTACGATTTGAATATAAACTGCCTATTGCAAATGTTTGTAAGTAAATAGGGTGTTAATACATAACCGAGATGTATTTATGTATAAAATTATATAGCTACTGGGTGAGCAAGATTTTCACCAAGAAAGAAACTAAGTGCACAAGTGCATCAAATTTGTCAGGTCTGAATTACTGGTAGTTTTTCAATTTATTTAAAAGATTTATTCTAAGTGCACTCACGACTATGTAAAAATGTTCAGATAATTTTCTGCTATTGATAATGCAGCTTAGACATTTCGTGATGAATTAAGCAGTCAATATTAGTCAGAAGTCAGTCAGAAGAAAATATTAACATGAAATATCTCATTTCGAAAAGTAGGTACATAAGTATTAAGTACATAGGATTAACCTCGGAAATGACGTCACAAAGACGCCCTTAAATCCAATTTTATAGTCTGTGAAAGTTGTTTCAGAGCAAAACAAAAACAATACTTGTTTATCTGAGTTGTCGGCAATCTGTACTGAACTATCACGCAGTGCACCGGGGTCGTTGACCGGTTGACATTTGACACCCGAATGTCAAGGTGCTTTTACACGTCATTTGCGAGAAATGTCTGGGAGTCGATTCTAGTAATTTACGTGTAATGTGTAAGGTAAACAGAGATTTTAATTATGTGTGAAAATATGTGTAGGTAGGTATATCTTGTTACCGATTCTTTGCATCTCCATGTATTAGTCAGGTAATTTAGCTAGGAACATTATTCAGTTTTCACGTCTTCTAATTACATCAATTACCTATATACCATCATGGCTACTTAGTTGTCTTATAGACAACTTATTGTGTCCAAAAAATACAGTCAAAATCATTTAATTAGCCAATATTTGTCCATGTTTTATTAATTTACACAATATTGTAACTCCCGTATAGAAGGTGAAGGTGATCACTTACCATCATGTGACCCATCTGCCCGTAAATCATACTTGAAATTATCCCGTCTTTTCCGAGATATTAATTAGAGTGCACATGCATTATCCTTATGCAAGTGCACTTTCAGTGCATTAGTAGTAGAGTCGTGCCCCATTATCTGCGCCTGCGACTCTGCGTCATGCGTCGACCGGCTCAGATCAAAAAGGCGTAAAACGCGTCGTGACATTTGCCTACACAAATGCCAACTGCAAACATATATTACCTTTCATTTAGGAAGCTTTTACCGCTTATTTGCCTGTATATTTAGTCGGTTCATTATTTTCTAAGGAATTTTTAGTACTTAACACATTTTAGAATATTTAACGAGAGGAGCCAGCAAAATTACTAGCATATGAGATAGACCTTACTTATTTTGCTGTGTTAAACTACTAGAAGTGTTGACTTGGCTATGGTTATGCTGTAGTGAAAAAGATGTGAACCTTCTCTTGAATTTGAAGTTGGTTAATAAGTTACTATCTGTTGGGCTTTGGAATTAATTACACATTATGTCCCGGAATATTTTTATAAAACCCTGGCGCACTTTTCAGAAAATCTGCGCAACTGCTACTGAAATGTTTTGCTTAAATTATTTTTAATTAAAAAAACGTATAAGGCCCGCCAGATAGTAACTTATTAACCAACTTCAAATTCAAGAGAAGGTTCACATCTTTTTCACTACAGCATAACCATAGCCAAGTCAACACTTCTAGTAGTTTAACACAGCAAAATATGTAAGGTCTATCTCATATGCTAGTATTTTTGCTGGCTCCTCTCGTTAAATATTCTAAAATGTGTTAAGTACTAAAAATTCCTTAGAAAATAATGAACCGACTAAATATACAGGCAAATAAGCGGTAAAAGCTTCCTAAATGAAAGGTAATATATGTTTGCAGTTGGCATTTGTGTAGGCAAATGTCACGACGCGTTTTACGCCTTTTTGATCTGAGCCGGTCGAACGCATGACGCAGAGTCGCAGGCGCAGATAATGGGGCACGACTCTACTACTAATGCACTGAAAGTGCACTTGCATAAGGATAATGCATGTGCACTCTAATTAATATTCGGAAAAGACGGGATAATTTCAAGTATGATTTACGGGCAGATGGGTCACATGATGGTAAGTGATCACCTTCACCTTCTATACGGGAGTTACAATATTGTGTAAATTAATAAAACATGGACAAATATTGGCTAATTAAATGATTTTGACTGTATTTTTTGGACACAATAAGTTGTCTATAAGACAACTAAGTAGCCATGATGGTATATAGGTAATTGATGTAATTAGAAGACGTGAAACTGAATAATGTTCCTAGCTAAATTACCTGACTAATACATGGAGATGCAAAAGAATCGGTAACAAGATATACCTACCTACACATATTTTCACACATAATTAAAATCTCTGTTTACCTTACACATTACACGTAAAATTACTAGAATCGACTCCCAGACATTTCTCGCAAATGACGTGTAAAAGCACCTTGACATTCGGGTGTCAAATGTCAACCGGTCAACGACCCCGGTGCACTGCGTGATAGTTCAGTACAGATTGCCGACAACTCAGATAAACAAGTATTGTTTTTGTTTTGCTCTGAAACAACTTTCACAGACTATAAAATTGGATTTAAGGGCGTCTTTGTGACGTCATTTCCGAGGTTAATCCTATGTACTTAATACTTATGTACCTACTTTTCGAAATGAGATATTTCATGTTAATATTTTCTTCTGACTGACTTCTGACTAATATTGACTGCTTAATTCATCACGAAATGTCTAAGCTGCATTATCAATAGCAGAAAATTATCTGAACATTTTTACATAGTCGTGAGTGCACTTAGAAATAAATCTTTTAAATAAATTGAAAAACTACCAGTAATTCAGACCTGACAAATTTGATGCACTTGTGCACTTAGTTTCTTTCTTGGTGAAAATCTTGCTCACCCAGTAGCTATATAATTTATACATAAATACATCTCGGTTATGTATTAACACCCTATTTACTTACAAACATTTGCAATAGGCAGTTTATATTCAAATCGTAATGGATACTGATAAAAACTGGTTCACCTTTTAAAAACAAAGTTCATGTGCTTCCTAAAGCAATAAGTTGAAGCTAATTTGTGGTCTAGATTAAATGTAGCATAATTTATGTATATCTGTATCCACGTGTAGCCGAGCAACTTTGTTATGATACGTATGACTGTTTTGATCTATAAAATATTGTGATTGTCAGCGCTTACGATCCTACATAAGCGATGGTAGGCTCCGCAAGGATCCGCCTGGCTTGCGACAACCCGCAACCCTCACCGAAGACCAGAGCGAAATAGCTTGCTGTGTTCCGTCGGTGACTGAGAATACCAGTGCTTCTAAGATCGCCTACTCTGTCTCGATGACGAGTAATCTAGACTAGAGTCAAGAACTACCCATCGTTATCGTGTAGGTCATATAAGTAGGTAAATAATATATGTCTGACAAAGAACATAATCGTCATATTAAAACTCTTAAAAGAATATTATAACTTTTTAAAGGTCTTCGATGCCCTCCAGTGATTGGTCAGCTCCACGTTGTAATAAGATTACATCTGTTGTCATAAAAACCAAATTACAAGTTATAGATCAATTTATATTAACACTTAAATATTTAACACTTCGAATTAATCGAATTGACCTATTTAAAAGCATTTAACATTTTCGACATTGATGGCTCGTTTAGTAGGTACTGCTGGAGGTGTGTTCACGTACCTTTTTATTTCAGGTATGATTTGCATGTGGGTGAATATTTACATACATACATAATTTCACGCCTGTACCCCTAATGGGGTACGTAGAGCGTCAAAAACCCAAACAAAGATCGTGCCGCCACGCTACATCTGACAAGTTTTGAGGGCTGTTTAAAATAGAGCTGTATATTGCTATAGTGACAGGTTGTCAGCACATCGCCTAAATTACAATATACTGATACCCTCGAATCTCTAAGCTGGTTTTTACAGCATGCCCGGGAGGAGATGCAGCTGGCACATTCTATGTTTTTTCTGTCGCTCCCAGTCCAGCATGGAAGCAAAATAAAGGAGGGTGAATATTTTGATGAAGGATATTTAATAAAATATAAGAAATATGATATCAAGATTGATACGGGCATGATTTGAACCTGCATCTTTGGATTGCCGTATCTACTGTTCTACCAACTGAGCTATATCAAAATTGTAGAGCCACAGAATATATAATAGTACCGTAGAGCGGAAACAAAATGCGATAACCATGAGAACATTAGGTTTTCTAAATTATAAGTAGAACACTAATTTGCAAATTCTAAAATCAACTGACTTTTAGTAAAGTGTTGCTATCGATGAAATATAACAGTTTATCATTTGACAAATAGTTCGAACTAGTCAAACATAACGGTACCAACAGGTCTGCACGTTAAAATTTATGTAATTAATGCTAAATTATGTGTAATGTAATTTGTCAGGTCTGAATTACTGGTAGTTTTTCAATTTATTTAAAAGATTTATTTCTAAGTGCACTCACGACTATGTAAAAATGTTCAGATAATTTTCTGCTATTGATAATGCAGCTTAGACATTTCGTGATGAATTAAGCAGTCAATATTAGTCAGAAGTCAGTCAGAAGAAAATATTAACATGAAATATCTCATTTCGAAAAGTAGGTACATAAGTATTAAGTACATAGGATTAACCTCGGAAATGACGTCACAAAGACGCCCTTAAATCCAATTTTATAGTCTGTGAAAGTTGTTTCAGAGCAAAACAAAAACAATACTTGTTTATCTGAGTTGTCGGCAATCTGTACTGAACTATCACGCAGTGCACCGGGGTCGTTGACCGGTTGACATTTGACACCCGAATGTCAAGGTGCTTTTACACGTCATTTGCGAGAAATGTCTGGGAGTCGATTCTAGTAATTTACGTGTAATGTGTAAGGTAAACAGAGATTTTAATTATGTGTGAAAATATGTGTAGGTAGGTATATCTTGTTACCGATTCTTTGCATCTCCATGTATTAGTCAGGTAATTTAGCTAGGAACATTATTCAGTTTCACGTCTTCTAATTACATCAATTACCTATATACCATCATGGCTACTTAGTTGTCTTATAGACAACTTATTGTGTCCAAAAAATACAGTCAAAATCATTTAATTAGCCAATATTTGTCCATGTTTTATTAATTTACACAATATTGTAACTCCCGTATAGAAGGTGAAGGTGATCACTTACCATCATGTGACCCATCTGCCCGTAAATCATACTTGAAATTATCCCGTCTTTTCCGAATATTAATTAGAGTGCACATGCATTATCCTTATGCAAGTGCACTTTCAGTGCATTAGTAGTAGAGTCGTGCCCCATTATCTGCGCCTGCGACTCTGCGTCATGCGTCGACCGGCTCAGATCAAAAAGGCGTAAAACGCGTCGTGACATTTGCCTACACAAATGCCAACTGCAAACATATATTACCTTTCATTTAGGAAGCTTTTACCGCTTATTTGCCTGTATATTTAGTCGGTTCATTATTTTCTAAGGAATTTTTAGTACTTAACACATTTTAGAATATTTAACGAGAGGAGCCAGCAAAATTACTAGCATATGAGATAGACCTTACATATTTTGCTGTGTTAAACTACTAGAAGTGTTGACTTGGCTATGGTTATGCTGTAGTGAAAAAGATGTGAACCTTCTCTTGAATTTGAAGTTGGTTAATAAGTTACTATCTGGCGGGCCTTATACGTTTTTTTAATTAAAAATAATTTAAGCAAAACATTTCAGTAGCAGTTGCGCAGATTTTTCTGAAAAGTGCGCCAGGGTTTTATAAAAATACGTAATTTAAAATTACCTACTCCAAAACCCAATAGATATTCAAATTAATTTATCAGCGTACCCTTTGTTTCCGTGTCTCAAAATGGGAGTTATCTGTGTTTCCACGCGCCTCATTGTTCGTGTCGGACGTAATAAGGCTCTAACGTGTCTGACCTGCGCCCACGCATGTACACAGCGTAGGGAAATCAGACGAAACACCGGGTCGAATGGAAATGTATGAAAGAGGTTTTTACCAAGGAAAATCTTAGGCTTATGAGCACGTAGGTATATGTTTAATGAGTATTTTGGCACCAGCAGTGTTAATATCATGTACAGTTCTTTATTTTAAACAGACTTTCAAACTTAAAACTTAAGTTTCACGTTACAATATTAATGAAATCTCTTGAATAAAGTTTTTGACCTATACATTATCTTTATAATAACAAGTTTGGTTTCAGAGACCATATTTTCGGCATGATAGCCAGTAATACATTTTTTTATTATATCAGGTTTAGTACAGCACTAGGTCTTCCATAACAAAATCTCGGAAATAGTACAGACCCATTTCTATCCTTTACTCTGTTGCGCTGCACGAACTGTGGACATGACCAAATTGCAGGCACCAGGCGAGTGTCGCTTCGCTAAGCTGACAGCCGAGGAAATTTGTAGGTCATTCAGAATTTCCTGGACACTAATACCTAGCCCTTGGTGTTGGTGTAAATACCATAAGATAAATATCTTAGCCATTTTAGATTGTGGAATTAGATAAAATATGACGCTGTACCTGTACTGTACCTGCGGCTAGGATTGGTGGAATGATTTTATCTAGTTGAACTTAATTTAGCAATGAGGGTTTGATTTTATTATCTAATTTGTTTGGTCCTGGGTTCAATTCCCAGGGAGTAACTAACAGTATTTTGTAAATTTATCACTTGAGATTTTTCACTTTTGAAAAGAAGAGTGTTTGCCACGGGTAAAAGAATCAATTCCTACTCGGACTATAGCCGCCCTCGCTGGAATTGATTCTTTTCAACCCTAGGCTAACAATCTACTATTGATCCTTTGCTTTCTCCAGACGCTAACAATGAAGTTGTAGAGGTGGACTATGTAAAGTAGACGACCGCATAAACCATAGAGGTAATACCTACGGAGCGTCTAACAAACAACCATACTGATCATACTGATTAGATTGCCCCTTCGAAATTAAATTAAAACGATGCAGTTTGCAAAGCTTAAACACATATATTTAAAACTATAATTAGAAATAAACTAGGGTACAAGTAATTTAAAACTAAAATTAACAAGTTAAAAATAATCTAAGAATTAAACTCTTAATAACAAAAATAATGTCTAAAGGTTCCTAAATAAAGTTATAACATAATAATATATTATTATCAAGCTAGAATCAAATTAAATTGTAAACTAGAAATATTAGACATGAAACGCAATAATCATAATCAGTAAAGAAAGCCTAAATTCTGTCGTATTATTTCTTTCCTTTCTTTCCTTTATCTTTTCCTTTTCCTTTAGCCTGCGGTGGTGGTCGGGGTGGAAGGGGCGGTGGGGTTGGGGGGAGCTTCGTGTCCGGCCACTTCCGGTGCACGTAGTCAGCCATGGCGTTGATGTTGACTGCGCGCGTCTTCGCCCCGGTCCTCGGCCCTGGGAACGCAGCCGCTAATTCCTGCAATAAATCTTTGTTCAATTGTTGAACTCCCATTTCCTTTAGTTTTCGTGGCAGCTCGTTACTCAACATGTGCTCCCCTTTCCTGTCCTTGTTCAGTTGCAGAAGCATCTTTCCAATATCCACCCTCTTCTTTTTCGGTCCTTTGTTGCAAAGGAAGTCAGCCCTCCTCAACACTATTTCTCTCATGTCAGGATTGTTTCCAACAATCTTTGGTACCACATAACCGTGCGTTATTACTGCTTCCTTCCTAAACTTAAAATTAAGAATACGTTCCTTTACATTCACAAAAGCTGCATCGACGTTGACGTTATCCATTAGCAATTCATTTAATTTAACGTTTCGGAATCTCATTTTATTCAACAATAGCTTCGCCTCTGGTATCGTCATGGGATTGAAAGACATGTCCAGTGTTTTAAGATTCTTCGCTACATTCAAATTTGCTGCTATCAGTTCGATACAATCTCCTGTTAAATTATTATTGCTTAAGTTAACTACACTAATTTTTGGACAAAGAAGTATATTGCTAATAGCTTTGGCAAACCGATTTGTCAAAGAATTCCAAGACAAATTAATTTCCACAAAAACTTGGCTCTCCAAAAACCGACTGATCAAGATCTCTACGGGTCTAGGAAGAGTCAAACTGTTAAAAGACAGGTCAAGATGTGTAATTTTGTTGATAAACTCTATAGCTTTGGCAAGATTTGTCGCAGACACTGAAGTTAAGCTGTTGTAGCTTAGACTTATATCGCAGACACTCGAACCCAGGTATAATGCATTACATAAATATTCCATGCCTGCATCGGTCAAACAATTTCTGGAAACGTTCAACTTGCGAAGAGTTTCATTTCTTCGAAAGTTCTTCACGAGATTCTTCATGCCATCTGGCCCCATACGACATCCACAAAAATTGAGTTCAGTAATAGTAAAATTATCGCGAAGCATGTCCCCCATATGATAACAACCATCTACGCTGATGAAATTTGAAGTGAAATCTATTGACTGCACGATCCTATTCTTTTTTAAAGCTATCGCCATCGGTCTCCAACCGTAAGTACTTATTCCGTAGTAGCTCAGATTCATGTGATTCTCCAACAGTTGTTTATGGAAGAGTCTGGAGTATGCTTCGTCCTGCTCTTTACACAACGCTTTGTACAAGTCTTGTCCGTCGTCGGCGTATATGATGACTGGTGCTGGTTGCAGGAGTGCATCATCGCAACCAGGGTCTATCACAGATGGGTATTTGTAATAGGGATGTCGATATACAGAACTGTCTGAAAGCGGGGTGTATTTGGCACATATTTCTTCAACCGGAGGTTTAAACAACCCCGCCTCGAACAACAGACGTTTCGCATTTTGTTCTGGAATTTGTAAGAAGCAAAGATACGAGGACCATTCTTCAATAGGTGGTTCTGCTGAAGATTCGATATCCGTCTGTTCGAATAGTACTTCAACTTCTGATTCGCCTTTAATAAATGATCCTTCTTCAGACATTTTAAAATATAAAGTATTTATAAAAATATTTAGATTTCGGGAAAGAATTCAATTTTTACGATACGACATTTAATGATTTAACATTATTTTATTACACTGATTTATTATTATTGACATCACAGATTGACATCACTATTGAAATATTTTTTTGTTGATTGATGTTTGCAGACTGCTGACATTTTTCAAGAAGTTTAACTATAAAAAGACTGACCACGACTGACAGAAAAATACGCGGATGATTGAGGACCAAACGAAGTCCATTTAAGTTTCAATATTGTAATGAAAATTGACAATTCAATCGAGCTACGTAGTTTTGTGATTTATACAAGCATTTATTTTATTTTGATTTCAAATTAGAACTGTGAATTATAATTTATTTATTTCATTAAAAGTCAAGTTACATAGAGTCAAAATAAAACTTTTAGCTAAACTGTAAATACCTATAGACCTTATAGTATAGCATTCTCATAAGTAATCTGTGGTATAGCCTACTTCTGTGTAGATAAATTTGAAAAAAGAAACAAAACAATTTTATTATTACTTGCCATGAACATGTAAGACCATAAAAACTCAAACAAACGCATCGAACTGGCCACTTCGAGTCATCTCTCGAACAATAAAAATCTAAACGTCAAAATTAAAAATAAAGATGTTTTTTCCATATTCGAATCCTACGCAGGTCGTAATGACAATGCGACCGCATGGAGTCATTTCATACAGAACGATAAGATGTCTGATTTTGTGCCTGTATGACTGTATGATTCTGTTTTCAGTCGCACTACAATTCATTTCATTTTGTCTCAAATTCTAGAAAGCTATGGTTATAAAAATTGAATATTAGTGATGTTCTTAAATATCCAAATATTCCGTTTTTATGATTAATCCCTACGGCACGAGTCTGCCAAACTTTTGTCAAAATTTTGAAAAGCTTATTTTCGAGCCAAAACGTAAAGGTTGTTAGCATTGGTTGTTAGTAAATAAAATGTGCACCTTAAACTCATGACATTTGTCCGTAAACAACACAACTTCCTGGCAAACAGCTTTACTAAAACTCTGACCAAATCAGTCCGTAGCTTGCTGTATACGGCGGGGCGCGGGCGCGTGTCAAGGCGCGCACGTGGGCGCGTGACATTTGCCCCTAAGCGTGACGTCACCGGTGAATCAGCCATGTCATAGGCACCACAGACTATATAGACCAGACAAGAGTCGGCAAGTTAATTTATTTTGCAAATGCAAAAAAGAGAAGAGATTTTGATTGAGTAAAGACATTTTCGTCACGTCTGACAAAAATTGAGGGCAATTTTAGATTGAAACTAACAGGTTTTCAGACTATAGCCTATATTATGATACACTGCACTTAACCCTCGAATCCCTTTGCTGACTTTTACTTTATAGCATAGGTATCCGAGAGGGAAAACAACTGGTACAATTTATGTTTTTCTATCGCTCCCAGTCCAGAATGGAAGAAATTATTTGGTTTTGATTGACATTAAATGAAAAAAAATATTGATTGTGCAACATTGAGTTGTAAATAAAAATACCTCAAATCCAATTGTTTGACAAAAGAGAGATAAGCTAATTTTCTTTCATAGTCTTTATGAAAACCGTTTCACGAATGCATGTATATTATATTTACTGAGTGTAAATAAATTTGCGATCCAAATTTTAGAACGTAAATTTACCCATGAAACTGAACAACTTTCCGTAAAAAGTAGGTAATAAAATAACAGCTGTTTTTTATTTGCACCCAGTATGCCTAAAATTTGAAGATGCTGTATGGTCTACTCCCGATGAAGGTCTGTGCTAGGCGCCTAACGACCCGCATGGCCTAGGTATAGGCACTCCTAGGCGTTTAGATGCTTAGATACTGTTATGTAAAGTTGTTTTCGTGATTGATGTTCGTTTATAGGCTTTAATGTGTAGTGTGGGGGTAAAGGTCGTATGGGCTGCGTAGGTTTAGCTGCGATTGTGTTTAAGGTAAGCGTTTTGAGGGTTCGGGCACCTAACATTTGACTAAAATACAGACTATAATTTTATAGACATATATGTAAAACATAGAAAATAATAATATCCTACAGACTTGTTTTTTTTTTACTTATTTTGCGAGTAAGATAGAAATAGATAAAAAGAAGAAGAAGAAATAGTATTTAAAAGCAACACAGATATTATTTTCAACAAATGGTTTCACACACTTTAAAACACAACATAACTTTCATACCTTTTTTTTGCATATAACTTTCATACCAATAATTACGTAATAAAGTTGTTCACTTCTTATCACGATTTGGTTACATAGCAGCTCAAACAGTAGCATTTCGGAAAGGTCAATATTCATTGCTTGCTGACGTGTTCCGCTGCGACCTTTAGCTTATCTGCCCGTTAATGGACGTCGCTGAATCTGTATCAACTAAGCTCAGTGAGAACTGTTGCGAATGTGTTAGGGTTGCCACAAGTCAGCGTGTATGGGTTTAGTCCGGTCATGCATTAAATGCACTGTTTAGTCCGGTCATGCATTAAATGCACTCAGTCGCATAGTGCAAATAGGTCCTTACAAAAAAAAAAAAAAAAAAAAATCAGCGTGTATGGCGGAGCCACGGCCAACCGTTCTTTTTATTCATTGCGAAAAGCGGGAAAAATACTTGATAGAAAAAATAACTCACTCAAAAATCTACTCTATCAAAAATCTACTATAAAAGCATGAAAGATGTTTAAAGTTATCACAGCAGTTATTAAACCATGGTTCACAATAACACTGCTATCATTAAGGACTAAAGACTGATTTCAGTGTCGTGATTACACTAATGCAAAAGTTTTCTTCGTGTTGTTATCCTTATTAAAGTAAATTATCTATTTACCTTTTTGTCATCATAGAATAGTTTCATACGCAAAAAGGTGACAGCCCTAACATAATCCTCCAGTGACATATTAATGTGATGAAAGTGACAGTCACAAATGTCAAGTAGCGAAAATAACATAGATATTTTAAATGGCGTAGACGGATTAAGATTTAGGAAAGTGATGACTTGTAAGTGTTTGATAAATGTGAATGTTAATGCACTATTTTAAGTACAAATGTAGAAATTTAATAAAACATTATCTAATTATCATGAAATATCAAGACTATATGTTATTATTATTTCTGTTAGATGTCAAATATCTAGGACATAAATTTTCACTTCCGTAGCAGTTCTTTGCCTAAGATTTTTTGTAACCAGAAAAGATTACAGACAAGGGTAGAGACACAAAACTTACCTTACACTACTGCTAAATATAAACTAATGCTACATATATTATAACACACATTTAAGTTTATTTTATATCTACAATAAAACAATATTCAAAGGAAAATCGCCTACCTAACAGCCCTTTAATCAGCTTAGTCTGAGTTTATTTTGATCGCACTTCGCAACTGAGGGTCAATAAAGAATAACAATAAATTTGATTACTTTAGCATTATGCCCTTTGTATAGTGTAAGTCAGGGTTTCTCAAACTTATAACACCGTGTATCCCTGTTGAAATTCACAGATGATAGAGCTAACCCCTAACCTTCAAAGAAAAAAAAATCTACCTGTACCTAGAAGATTTTTTAATGAAATTTTACAATCTTTTTATCATTATTTAAGAGCCTGTGGTGTCCCAATTTAACAAATACAGTTTTAAAAAGAAATGTAAAAAAGTGGTAATGTGATTAGTCAGCATGCTTTTTGTCGCAAATTTAATCAATTTTAGCATTAATATTTGAAAATTTTGGATTTTTTCAATACCTAAATCTTTTCGCAAACCCCCGACCGTTAATAATGAGTTTGAGAAACCCTGGTGTAAGTTATTAAAACATGGAATTATGGTATTTAATTAACAATTACTTACAGAAGGAAAGGTACGGGTGGTCCGCTTAGCACTGTTTAAATTATTCCTTCTCTATGAAAATGCGAATTTATGGAGTTTATTAAGGATACTTGTATCTGCATTACAGAGAAAGTAATAGGCTTTATTCATAGGCTTGTTTAAATGGTGTGAGGGATCATATTAAGTTCAATCTACTAGTAAAGTAGAAAATATTAAATCAAAAGTTCGGCTTGAACAAAATTTAAAAAATTGGATTTTTGAGTTAGTTGTAGCCTTAGCATTTGCATATGTTAGTTATTTAAGTTTTAGAAATATATTTTTTAAATTTCGTTAAATATTTAACCTTCTTTCTTTTATTTTCAGGTAAATTTCATCACGGAAAATATGTCAGTGTTCATCGAAATAGTAAGAGACATAAAGCAATTTAATTTAGTTAATAATGGGAGACATTTTCTAAAATGGTTTTGGTAGTCTTTGAAAGTCGGAAATATCGTAGCGTATCAACAGTAACTCAGACCAAAAGACAAATATATTAGCTCTACAATACAGTCCGACGAAATTTCTCTACAGTGCCATTAAGAGTTAGAGAATATGTTACAAAACAAACCGATCACAATTTATAGAGTAAAGGGCCTTGCAACATCCCTACTGTACCTACCTACAGCAGCAGCTGTCAGCAGTTTGCAGAACAGTCGAATGCTGTCAATCTGTGGAAGGTATACCTTCGGCGGTATATCACGATATTTTAAAGCAGCGGGTCGAGTTACATTGACTTCATAGTTGCGTTATAGTTAACGCTTAACTTAACCTTCCATGCTGGACTGGGAGTGAGAGAAGACCATAGAATGTGCCAGCTGCATATCCTCCCGGGCATGCTGTAAAAGTCAGCTAAGGGCTTCGAGGGTTTCAGTATTGTAATTTAGGCGATGGGCTGACAACCTGTCACTATAGCAATATACAGATCCATCTGGAATAACCCTCAAAATTTGTCAGACGTGGCGGAACGACCTATGTTTAGGTAGTTTACGCTCCGCCTACCCCATTAGGGATAAAGGCGTGATTATATGTATGTATGTTATAGTTAAGCTTGTTTAAAAATAAGTAGAATAACACATTGAGCGATAAAAACACTCTTAAGGTAGGGAATAATTTAATTAATTAATGTTTTTTATACTTACAAAATTGTTCTTAGATCAACAATCTCTTCAAAATAAGTCAATTTAATTTTACAAATTTGTATCATCGCTGTCACAGAAGTTCCTAGTTCTCAGCTGTCATATTATAGCATCCTATATCTTTTTTTTTTTCTGTCGTTGATTTTGATTTGACAAACGATTCAATAAAATTTTGTGTCAAAGGTGTTTTAACAACCTAACAGTTTGATTTGAATCAGAATCAAATTTGATGACTAGGTTTAATATTTATTGGCCTGTTACTCTTTCCTTTGAAAAAACTTTTTGTTGAAAGAAATTTTATTCAAGTGTAAATACATCATATAACTTTTAAGGAGTTAGAAGGTAAATCTTGTTTTACCTAAATACTTGTCGTGAGTTGTCCCGTTTTAATTAGTCAAATGAGTGAATACATCTTGCAAAGCTATTTCACCCTCCAAGCCATGTATTTGTAAATAGCGTCGCCAAAAAGGCTTCGAACCAGAATCGGTCGCGGAAGGAATGCCGAAATGTCAAGCGCATTCCATAGCAGCCGCTTAGCCTACGCACAGCCACAGGATATATAGAACAACTACAGAATATATCAGCTACGACCTTCTCAATGTAAAGCAGTTAGACAATGCCGAACTGGTCCATTGTAGCTATAACTTACAAGTACATTTCGATGTTCATTGCGTGGGCTGTAAGCGTATTAATGTCTCTGGTATCCTAAAGGCAAACCAACTGCGTAATGAATATCGAATTGTATTTTAAATTTGCAGTTGTATGTAACGTGCCCCTGGTGTATTGTAACTAGTTTAGTTACAAGCAACTGTAATGTGATTACTGTAATAAATTAGTGGGTTAGTTATTGGTTATGCTAAACATGTTTTGGTTTGTTTGAGTTGAGTACTGTCAATTTGCGTGTTCGATGTAAGGTTGAACTTTAGAAGCAATCGTATTGGCTACCTGAATTACTATATTTATTACAGAAATTAAAATTTAATTACAGTTCTTCAAATATATTATATTCTAGACTAAGAGCGGAAAATAAAATGTACCAGTTGTTTTTTCCTGGGAATATACTTAGATATTAGAGCCTATGTTGTCCCACTGCGAATATACTTAATAAAAAAAACAGTGTTTTAGATTTCGCTACAGGAGTGCTCAACTATTTCTGAAATTATTTTAAGTATTTATCAAAAGCAGCAGAAACGATATTTTCTGGATATTTCTTAAATCCCGTAATATCTAGGTGTGAATTTATAAATGTACACTATAAATTTTGATATTTTATGCTTCTTGTTACTACTAATTTACATTACGGAACTCTACAAAATCCATATCTGCATTCTCTCACCCAATAAAACTGCAATACAATTGAATCGTTGCGCAGGCGCACATCGTTATTTCTATTGAAAGCTGCGCCGTAGCGGAGGTATGTTACACTTGACCATATATGGGGTAGTCGCTACATTCCTAGTTAAGTAACAATTGTGCCCATAGCGAAATGGAGTACAGAATAGATGGTTCATACATTTTTACATACAAAGTTGGAGTTTGTAATGGAGTGTGTGTGATAAAGTTGAAGATCAGTAATACCAAAACCACCTTCAGGCTCATCTACAGGATGATTGATATTGCAAAAAAATCTAGTCGTAAGTTGTATTACGATAGCCTAAGTTGTACTTATTTGTAAAATCTTTCGTTCAGTTAAGATACTTGTACAATTCGTGTTTTATTTTTTAATATATTATTTTCTTGAAAGCAAATGTACTTAAAAAAAATCGGAATTAGGACAAACATCAAAACTATAAATAATAAAATACCACATAATCTAGAACCACAGATTACTTATAAGCGCGGCGGGCGCTGTGTTAGAACTCTAAACAATTTATCTTCTCTCACGGAAATGTGAGACCAACTGGATTTTACTTTTTATTTGGTCAATAAACTACTAAACGACTAAATTCTGGTGAAGTGTCATCATTTGTAAATGAATAAAAGGTTTCAAATGTCGACGGTCCCAAATTTACGGTATATTTAAAACAAAGACATAAAGCTGTCGATTGAACTTTACAATCGCAGAATTAATGACAAATTTTCACTTTATTAGGTTGTTGTGAAATCACTGTTCTGTAGCAAGTTAATTTAATCTACTTATTCAAGTAGTACAGAAAATTATGAATATGTACTTATTTGCTGCGACAAGAAAATAACACAAATTTTGACCTATGTTTTACCAGCAACATATTTTAATTAGAAGCATAGACCAGGAGGTCCCACATTTATTTTTAAATCATGTAATTTGAGTAGTCAGTCATACGGCCATTTTGAATATCGATACCAAAATAAAGACATTCACAATACTTATCGAATAAAATTAATACAACTAGAATATATCAATCTATTTACATAAACTATAAAGTTCCATCAGGTCAGAGCGCTAATATAATTTATCAAAAATACTAATAAATTTGGTGCCCACCCAAAAGTCACATCTAGTGTCACTTCCATAATATGGAGGATATTTTTATATTAAAACTAGCTTGTAGCCCCGCGGTTTCATTTGCGGTAAATAAATTTTTCTGTGGGAATATTATGGTATTTCCCCGCGGTAAAAATTATCCTTTATCCGTTCCTAGCAAATGAAATTCATTCATTGAAATCTGTTCAACTGTTTAAGCGTGATAGAGTAGCCAGGTAAACCAACAGACAGAGTTACTGTCGCATTTATGATATTAGTACGAATTTTATCACAATAAATTTCCACCTCCATACACTCTGCCAGTCTCAAATAACGTTCTGCACTACAATTGATTTGACAGGTTGGACGTCGCTCGGATATAAACTGTCAAGATGTCAACCCACCCAAAAAGGTCAATTAGAAAGACATTCTTGGGCGACGTTTACATAATTTTGGTGACAGCTTGAATTTGATAAAAACTGAGAATATATATGGCGAACAGAAACCTTTTGTGATACTTTAAGATATAGGATGTTTGTTTATTATTATGCTTCTATTTTTTTATAATTTTTGGTGTACCTACATATTGGTGATGTCTTTAATTTTTATTTAACCAACAATTGTATTTATAAGAAAAAAAGGTGGTCATCATCATAAATTACAATATTTTGAGACGAATATCATTCTACATGAAAACTACCTCACTCCATTTAACAAACATCTGCTGTGGTATACGAAACAAGAACTCAAAGAAGTATTTAAATTTATTTGGATAAAAAAGGGAGTAATTCGTGTACGCAAGGATGGTGAAAAGGACAAACCTATCGTAATACGGTCCATGGACGATGTTCATTTCTTAAAAGCTCAAAAACAAAAATAATTTTAAGTGTAGGTACTTATTTCTATAAGATCTAGCACACAAAATATCTAATTTTGCATGGATTACGATTATATTAATGATATTACCGAACTATCTAACTGTCCAGATATCCAAAACTTTGTTAATAACATACCTATTAAGAATAATAATGTTAATATTTTATGTTATCATATAAATATTCGGTCTATAATCAAAAATTTCTCAGCGCTTGAGCAATCTATTGCGTCCTGTAAGAGAACCATCGATGTTATTATTGTCACAGAACCTAACATATCTACCTCACTTATAAATATGTACCATTTGAGTGGCTACAATATGCATACAAAGCTGCGGCTAGGTAGAAAGGGTGGTGGTATATTTGTCTATGTGCATAAAAAGCATAAATTTAAAGTCACAAAATCTAACACAACATACTTTGAATGCTTAACTGGTTGCATAACTACTCCCTCAAACTACACCGCCACTTTGGTTGCAATTTACCGTCCACCAAGCAATAGTAAACACTTGTTTATTACCGAACTAGACACTATTTTGCAAAAAACAAACTGCCAAAATGATGTATTCCTTATCGGCGATGTGAACATAGATTTAAAAACGCAGAAACCTGTAAAGCATAAGTACAACAATCTACTGTATAATCACGGATTGATGTGCGGGATAACGCAATATACCAGGGTCGAATTACTTAAAAACATATTGACTAAGACTTGTATTGACCATATCTATGCGCGATCCCGTACTCAAGACGTTTACACAGCGGCGCTCGGTACAAAACTAGCAGACCACTGCGCGGTAGTCCTAGCGTGCATCGGCCCACCGCTTATACAGAGTGCTCCATGTTATAAAACTGTTTATGATAACGCGAAACTCAGTTCTATTCTACATGAAATTGATTGGTCGGCAAGTTCAGGAATAATATGCCCGTTAAAATTGTATTCTATAATCGTGAATAATATTATAAATTGCTATAAAAAATCAGAAAAAAGTGTAAAAGTTAATAAAAACTTAAAGCGTTCACGAAGTAATTGGATTAATAAAAAAGTAATTAATGCGTGCTCATATAGAGACGACTTATATATGCAGTGGCTAAATGACTCAACTAATAAAATTTTAAAAAGTAAATATAATAAAGCTAGGAATTATGCAAATAAAATAATATATAAAAGTAAAAATAGTAAAACAAAATCAGACATTATTATTAATAGACATCAACCTCGAAATTTATGGCAGATATTAAATACCATTACGGGTAGAATTAAAGACTCTGTAGACAGTATAATATTAAATGCATTTGAGAATAATCATACCACAGTGACTGACATAAGTAATAATTTTGCCTCCTCATTTAATAATAGTGTTCAAAAGATTATTCCTCATTGCAGTACCAAATTAATTGATACGACAACTTACAGAAAACCTACGAATGTTACAATCAGATATCAAAAAGCTACTACAGGATCAGTTTTAAAAGTAATAAAATCACTAAACAGCGAAAAAGCTCCTGGCAAAGATAAAATTAGAGCATCTGATTTAAAAAATATTGGTGATTCAGTTGCTCCAGTCATTGCGAACTTAATTAACTCGTCAATTAACAATGGACAGTATCCGAATGAGCTAAAGAGTGGTATCGTGCGACCCATATACAAAAGCGGAAGTCATTCATCTTATGAAAATTATCGCCCTATCACAATACTACCCGCTCTTGACAAGATAATTGAAAAATTTGTATGTAAACAAATTTTGGAATTTTACGGTCAAAATAATATTATAAATGATAAGCAATACGGTTTCCAACCTCAAAAAAGTGCAACCCAACTTTTATCTATCTTTACTGACAAAATCTACGGTCACTTGAATGAGAAAAAACATGTCTTGGTTGTATTCATAGACTACAGCAAGGCATTCGATACGCTGCGACATGACATCTTGCTTGACAAGCTTGATGACTGCGGCATCAGGGGACCACTAAAAATGTGGTGTAAAAACTATCTCAGTGACAGATCCTTTCAAGTAAAAGTGAATAATGAGCTAAGTGCACCGATGACGGTAATAGAAGGTACAGCCCAAGGATCTGTGATGGGACCACTTCACTATATCACATATGTGAATGATGCGGTCGACTTAATTAAAAACTGCGAGATATTTCAGTTTGCAGACGACACATGTATTCTTGCAGCCGACTCTGATATTAAAAAAGCGCTTGATAAGCTGCAAAATGATTTTACTTTGCTCACTGAGTGGTCCCATGACGCTGGGCTTGTTCTCAATGCGGCTAAAACTAAACTTATGTACATAAGCTCCAGCCAAAATAGATCACAACAGCCGATACAACTGATTGCACATAATCACACTTGCTTGCATGCAAACAAAGTAAATTGTAAATGTGGGTCTGTTGAACTGGTAAGGTCGCATCGCTACCTTGGCCTTGTGATAGATGATAGACTCAAATGGATAGACCATATCAATCATGTCAGTGATAAACTTCGGGCCATTCTTGCCAAAATGTCTTTAATAAAAAACAAAGTTCCTTATCATATACGTTTATTACTTTACAAAACTCTAGGTGAGTCTATCATCTCTTATGGTCTTAGCAGTTACGGTAGAACATGCAGAACCCACTTAGATTCAATTTATAAAATCCAATTACGAATTCTTAAAACTATAGTACCTAATCACATCAGAGAAAAACATAAAAATGAATATTCTAAATTATTTAATTTTTGTAAAATATTACCAATACAGGATAAAATTAAACTTACCCTCTTAATAGAGCAATATTATAATGATAATTTGCTGCAATTAGTACAACATTCTAAAAATACCCGTAGCGCTTTAAAGCCTCAGTTCAAAATACCGCCTTATCAGAACTTGTACGGAAAATACCGATTGCACTATATCATTCCAAAACTCATAAATTCACTACCCTGTGAATTTAAAAGGGAAATTAATAGCAAAAATATTAAAACCAAACTAAAAAAATACTTTCTTTCTAAATTAGAACAATAAAATAAACAAAATAAACACTATTTCTGGTTTCGTCTTTCCTTTCCTAAAGGGGCATACTGTATATGCGCGTTCGGAAACCGGTTCGTGGCTGAGCGCTGTACAGTCGCCCGCTACTGGCAGGGCTGTACTTGCGTTCGGGATTGAACCGCGTAAACAATTTATTATGATCACTGCAGGTACTTGCCGAGCGCCGCCGTGATGACGTTATCAAGGCGCACGGATAAACCTTTATACAGGTTTTTGTTGCGTTCTTTATGTAAATTGCTGTTTGATATTTTTTGTAAATGTACTAAAATAAATAAATAAATATGATACAGTCGACGCTTTTGTATCTTGACTTATCTTGTGATCTAAACATATCTAAGGCTCGTATTTATAAAGCGATCTCAAGATTGTGAGCTATATTAAGTCTGGATTTGACAGGTCGTTTTGTACTGCAATGACATTTCTGATACGAACTCAAACTAGCTGTCACTCTTGAGTGCTGATTATAAATACGGGCCTAGCATTCGCTGCTTAACCTATCATACTTTTCCGGAATCCAAATTTGTATTATCACCAAATTTGGATATTTAATCTGACACGAGTGAATAAATCACCCTGTACACCAGTAAACTGCGCCCACGCACCGCGCCCAATTATTTTGATTTCGCTACAAAATGACAGTATAAATGTAATACAGTAGCAACATGAATTATTAATAAACAATTATAAATAATAACATTTGAATAAAATGTGGACGCTTTTGTTATGTCGCTCATTTGTTACTTTTATACATTTATCATGTCGAATGTTTAGTGTTTTGTCAACTAAATTAATGGCGTTTATTAAAATTTATTTGTTACTGGCCTACAAACATTGCGCATTAGATACGTTTGTAATGTCTGATTGTTCTTGTTACATACAAATACCTAGTATTTTCAATATCTATTACTGCAAATGAAGACCTAAGGACTGTGATGTACAAAAATAGACTAGTAGGTATTTTCCACGTTTTTAAGACGTTCAGAATTTCATAATTATTTAGATTATTATTCAATACGTTCATAATTTTGGAATTAAATTCAATGGCATTTAATTTACTGTCAGCACCTCAGTCAGCCTCCAATTTTGTCTTCATCTTGAATCTGATACCAAAAATATTACTGTTAAGACATAATATATTCGTGTAAATTATGTAAATACCTTTTTTATTGCTGATATCATTCAACTTAATTATATATCGTTTGACTAATAAAAAAATAAATGGTTTAGTAAATCATTTAGTGATACAAATAAACAGCGAAAATAAGTACCTATCAATTAAATGTATAATAACGAGAATTATGTACTGAACCGATTAAAAAGAATTACTAAAATCTCTGAGTCAAATATATTTTATAAAATATTGTATCTACATTATTACATTTATATAGGAAGTAGGCAGGTAGGTATATAATTGAGATTTACAATATTAAATTTATCTATTCCATATCATGATTACGAACGATATCATAAATCATTGTATCTGTCAGTAATTATGGCAAGTTTTATCAACACGTGTACAGCAACGACTATTATTATAATACATAATATATTCTATGTAATTTATCTATAACAACAACGACCTTGCTATGTTGAACCATTGCTTATATATTATTTGACTAAATAAATTCAACTAGAATATTATAATCAAATCAATTTGAATAAACACTGAATTAATGAAATCATTATAACTGTATCTTGAAGTTTAATGCTAAATATTAGCTATTTCTTGACAAAGTCTATAAAGATTACATTTTAATAGGTGAAACCTGATAAAACACTCATGTTAATAAAACTACACAAATAAAATGCTTATAAAACAAAATAAGCTAACATACCTTAATTATGAATAGTTATCGATATGTTTTTAGGCAATAGATAAAGAAGTTCTATACTTATACCTACTATTCAAAAATATGTAAATAAAACTGAAAAAATGAAAACTATAAATGACTAGTAAATGCCTAGTAAAAGTTGAAATTGTACAACAATATCGGTTGTATAGTTTCCCGGGCTCGCTCGAAGGCTCGAAGGCACTAGTGGCACTACCTGTTGTTTTTTTTTGTCAAAGGTCTGATAACCGGCGGGTCAGGCTGCCAGTGCGCCCGCGCCAGTCGCCGTCGACGCGCGCATCGAGCCTCCAACCGCGTGACGTCAGTCGATCGATTCTGTTCGTAAATCGCGGAATAAGGACTCGTGGTGCAGAATACCGACATTTTGAGTTCGATATTTGAAAATTGGATTTTTCTTCTGAAAAGAAAGTGGCGAAGTTTGAACGATAAAAAATAAAACGTATCTGTGACTGCCAGTGTTTTCGTTTCGAAGAAATAAAACTTTTTTTATTCAGTGATCTGGATTAACTGAGTGTTTTTGTTTTACGATTTTTTGCGTTTGTGACTTTGACATTGTATTGACACGTGTGTAAATGACAGTTTGGGGTTGATGTGATGTATCTTAAAATGTACATAAAGTCGGAGAGATTTTATCAGCAGCCCGATCAGGGTTTGAAGGAGGAAAGGTGTTTTTCAGACTACGAGGAGGATTTAGACGACCGTAAGTTTATTTTTTCTATAAAAACAGAGTAAATTTAAACAATGAACTCAAATATGAGGTGTTTTGTTAAAGTTTTGAAGGTTAATTTGACAGTTCCTAGTGACAGTTCAGATGTCAATACGCATTTTCCAAAGCAAATAAAAATTTTGAGGCCTTCACAAGCAAAATGTGACTTTAATTTAACTTAAATATGAGGCAACTACTAGGTAACAATATAATATTTAGAAGCATACAAATATTAATTGGTTCTGAATAATTTAAGTAGGTAAGTAATTTATCTAAAGCTACAGACATTTTCCTCATTTTGTCTCTCAAATCAATGCGCGTGCATGGTTTGTTTGGAGAAATATTTATTTAACAAGATATTCTCATATGTCAAGCAAAATAATCTACACAAGTATATGAGGTATATTTACGTAGCTTCATTATAGAAAACAGGAGAAGTACACAATTCCTCCATAATTAAAGCGAAGAACGCATCACGACAGGTGCAATAGCACGTTGATGTCTTTTGTATGGCGGCGCCGGCGGTCACCGACGGAATACCAGGTTTTATTATTACAAGGTAGTTTGAGCCTTCTTGGGATCCTGAGGTTAGGACAATGCAGACTGTATTATCTGATAATCTGTCGTAAAAGAGGATTTCGTGCTTTAGAGGGCACGTTGGAGGACGCATCTCGACAGGTTCAATAGCCCGTTGATGTCTTTTGTATGGCGGCGCCGGTCACCGACGGAATATCGCGTATTATATTACAGTCTGAGCCTTCTTGGGATCCTTAGGTCATAGGTTAAGGCAATGTAGGTTGTATTATTTGATAATCTGTCGTGAAAGAAGATTTCGTGCTTCGGAGGACAGGTTAGAAGACCATTTAGAGGACGCATCTCGATAGAAAGAACGCGTTCATGTCTTTTGTTTGGAGGCGCCAGTATTACACTCTTAGCCTTCTTGGTAGCATAAGGTCATAGATTAGGACAATGCAGGCTGTAATTTCTGATAATCTGCTGTTAGGAAATTTCGTGCTTCGGAGGGCACGTTAGAAGACCATTAGAGGATGCATCTCGACAGGGACGACAGGTGAAAGAACTCGTTGATGTCTTTTGTATGGCGGCGCCGGTCACCGACGGATGCACGCGTTTGCTATTCCACTACATTATAATGATTGAATTACTTTACACGCATTTAGTACAAATATAAGAACATATTTAGTTTTAAATTGCAAGCTAAATTAAATGACTTAATTTTTTATAAGGGTCACACCGGGATGACGCGATGCGATGCGGCGCGCATTTTTTAAGAGTAATAGAACTTTAATTGCTATGCAAAAACATAGACATTTCATTGTAAATATCTTTTTTATGTTTACAAAATATTGAAACTCGCATATTAATTTCATTCCTAGTTTAATAAACTAATAGGTTTATTTTAATCCTAATTATTATTATTAAATGCGAAAGTTTGGATGTTTGTAACTCAATCACGCTTCAACCACTACTGGACGGATCTGTTTTAAAATTGGCACACAACTAGGTTAGATTGTGGAATAGGACATAGGGCTACTTTTTACCGCGGGAAAACCTTCAGGAAAGCTAGTTAGGTACTCATAAAATTGAATACTTCTCTTGTATTGCTCCCAGTCAGCATTTTGCATGTTGTAAAAATCAGCTAAGGAATTCGAGGGTTTCAGTATTGTAATTTAAGCGTGGGCTGACAACCTGTCACTATAGAAATATACAGATCAATCTGGAATAACCCTCAAAACTTGACAGACGTGGCGGAATGACCTTTGTTTAGGTCGTTTATACTCTGTCTACCTCATTAGGGATAATGGCGTGATTATATGTATGTATATAGCATTTGAAACCAAGACGATATTTTATTATAACAATAATCCTTATTACCTACTACTGGCATTCGCTTGTAATCTTCATTTGTAATAATCACACACATTATAAGCTATTAACTGGAAACACATTTCGTATTTACGCGAGAAATTATTACTAAATTTTATTTATACACTTAAACTTAAATTTGATGAAGCTGTATAATATACTTCATACTAATAACTTATGGTTATTTCAAATTTAATACTTTATTAGGCTGTTGGAATTTAAACCCATAGTTTATAGCAATCGGTCGAATAATTGAGGATCAAATTTTAGTTAAAGTAATCAACACTAGTCATCACAAGAATAAAAAAACCGTACAGATCCTAAGCTTCATACAACCACGCTGCGATAGTTACATTACATATCATATGCCTGTGGCGAAATCTGTGTATGTCCTCCTGCGTCATCGGGGCATGTTATGTGCATGTGACACAAACGTTTGTGAGTTTGTGACTTTGTCTTTCCGCATGTCTATCGTGCCAACTGAGCGCTGACTTGAACCTTTATATCTGTACGGTTTCCTACTCGTGTGCTGGTTAGACTAAGTAAGGAAATTAGTGTCGGCTATAATTTTATTGGTCATTAAATTGTTGAAAATACTTAATTAGGAATCTTGAAAACTGCAATTTTAGCCTATTAATATAGTAGATATCAGCAAATGGTTCATAAAATTCCTCGGTTCCTTAATAAGTCGGAGATAAAATGAGCAAACTCTTAATGTAATAACTAACTTGTATAAACAAGATGTTATTAAAAAAAAACAAGTCAAGCTATAGTATTGTGTAAGTATATGTTAGAAAACATAAGATAAAATAGGGATCAGTGTGATTCTAACAACTAAAATAAGTTAAAGAGAAGAAATCTCTACTTATAGAATCTATTCTTTCTTGTTAGGTACTAGAACTATTTTAATAATTAGTATAATATTTTTTGGAAAATAATAGGCAAGCTAAGAACGTGGTTAAGGCTACTGTTGAATTATATTTTATTTTTTGTCTTTCTCTAAATTCCTCACCACTTTCACATTTTTTACAATGGTGACTTTACTTAGGTAAACTGATGGTATGGTATGGCACCCGGCTTTACTATGACTATTGGGACCATATAGTTTAAAAAAAGAACATTTTAGATGCATTAAGTTTTATTTATTTTATTTTTATAATTTGTTACAACAAATAACGACTTCAGTTAGTTACAAGCAATCTTTTCATGATTTTTCTTTAAAATACTTGTACAATTATTAACATTTTTTTTTATATTTCTTACATCATATAAAATTACCTAGGTACTAGTATTATAAAATTCCATACAATATTTTTTCTGTTTAAGCCGTTCTGTTTAAACGCTCTGCTTCTCGTATTTATTGCTAGACGCCATAAAACGTTTCAATTTCGACTTGTAACCGTCAAATTTTTGTGTTCACTCTATTCCATACATACTTAACAAAGCTGTACTTACACCATACAAACCATGACCGACCATTGTCACGATTTCCTGCCCATAAAGAAGACCTTTACAAGGTCAGGTACATTTTTTTCAACCCTAATGGTCAGGTAAGATATTGTCCTTTCTTAGAAGGCACTGAATGCAATTTGCAAAAAAATCAGGTACGTGTATAACTGCACTTGTCAGGTAAATCAATCTTCCGTATGTCAGAGGGCTAAGGTTCGTGTTTGTTTGGAAAATAGTTTCACGATTGTGAATTGTAAAGTGGTTTTTGTAAATAAATCTCTGTACTGTCACGTCGGGGTGAAATTATTGGATCTTTTGGGGTTCTGGGATTTCCAAGTTACAAGTTATTGTTGGCAAGAGTGGGTCGTACGTTTGGTATTTTGGCGGTGAAATGAAGTGTTGAAAATATAAAAGTTTGTTACTACATACAGATGAATTAGTAGTAAATGATAGTAATAATAATTATTTTTGATGATCGGATGATGAAATTTTTGAGCTATAGAACGAACTCAATTTGTTTCCCGGGAAACAACAAAAATATGTTACTTACCTATCACAGTTTTTATAGGTGCAGACTACGGATACGATATAGATAACTCAAAAAAAGTTAGAAGGCTATTCTATACCTTGTATTAGAAGCCTCATCTGAGACGCCAGATGGCAAGGCACCATTTGGCGAGCATGGAGGTCCTAATCTCAACCTTCAAAATGACCAGGAAATTGTAAACGGACAATACCTGTGCCTTTGTTTAGGGCCTGGCCGACCCTTCAACTAATCCCTAGGCCCTTGCGGACCTTTTGCTCTTTTTTTATTCCCTCAAAATATTTGTAATTGTCCGAAAAGGTTTACGGTTAATTGCCCAGTTTTGAGTCCTTTGAAAGACCTTTTCAATAGGTAAGCTTCGGTGGTTGTAAAATTAAGTAGGTACAGTATGTATTTGTCCTACAAAGTTCATATTGTATTGTGTGTTGATTAAACTTAGTACAGTATTAACATCATAAAGCATTAAGAAGCTAGTTTAAGTAATAGTACATAAATATTTTCTTTGATAACAGTTTTTAGGGTACTCTTTAATTCCAAGTATGAAAATTTCTTGTTAAAATTACAATGTTATGATATTTTTTAGTTTCATAAATATTCTTACTTAAATAAGTAATACAATTACATTTGAGAATCCATCGACCGCCGAATACAAATTTCCACTAAAACCAAAACAAAAAAACTCAATTCCATTACGGATTCATAACCGAACGGCATCTCGAAACTCGGAATTCGTCGCGGGGGTCACAGGGTCGGGGGATCGGGGGGTCAATGTCAGGGCCGGGGTCGAGGGGGTCAGGAGGGGGTCGTGGGACGACGCGATGAGTCGCGCGGTCGGAGGTTGAACACCTCTGACATTTCAACGGAGCTGGTTCTGGTTTTGCTGGGCCTGTTTTTTTTTTTGTGGCTGGTATTTAGTGTTGGTGGAGTTTATTTTGTTGGGGTTTTCAATAAATTATGTATGAATGGCTGATTTAATGTGTGTACGGTATACTCGCTCCAACTTTTAAAAGCAATATTGATTCCTGAAGTGAACTAAAAACAAATATTGTAGTGCGAATTCTTTCTTTACCAAAATTGCTTCTAAAAGTTGGAGCGTTTCTAAAAGGTCATCCATTCAGTTTCATATTTTTTACTTGCTTTTAATGGGTACAATATAATTTAATTTCAATCAACACGATCCACTTTAACAAAATTCAAAAACGACCATATAGGTACACAACAGTCCGTCTCGTCAACTTATTGCTACAGTTCCGACCACTTTCACCGTACACAAAAAGAAGCAAACAGCATGCGCAGCGCAAGCGCATACACAGGTAGCGACGAACCTCGAACGACAGATAACGAAGCGAGCAGGACAAAAGGAGAGATAAAAACGATCGGTCGTAAATCCAGCCGGGATCGGTCGCCGCCGACTCCTGCAAGGTTAAGTTGGTGGGTGCAAGTCAATAGTGTATAGGGCAATACAATACAAAATGTGTTACTCTATAGGTAGCAGAAACCTTAATAGCATTGAGATTTAAAAGGCTGAGGCTTCTTTAAAAACAGAATTAACTTTTATTTTTATTAAGGGGGGCAAGCCCCCTCAACCCCTCAATTTTGAAACCTCGTAGCGGTGACTTCTTTTAAAACAGGATTAAAGTAGTCCTTTCCACCCGCCGGTTTCAATATTTAAAACCAGAATTATTCTTTTCTTTTTCAGTGAGGGGGCAAGCCCCACTCAATCCGCCAGCTTCAATGCTTTCTTATTTTATTTTTATTTTTTATTTTATTTTATTATGAAACTGAAGTCTACAGCTATAATACATAAAATTTGTTCACATTAATTTTCTAAATATAAGCCAATTACAGACCTCCATTATATTAACAATATACAAATTCAAAAAGAGGGCAAGCTTTCTTACAACGGTTCAACCGTTTATACGAAAAATTGTAACGGATACATAACACAAACTCTCAGAGCAAACGCATATAACACCTCTTGTCGTCGTGGGTAAAAAGCTTTCATTTTTTAACGAGACAATTTAGCCAGTCAACATACTTATTATAGAATCTCAATCGCTTTTTCTTACCCCTTACACACACCTAATGTCTCTCGGGTCGTCCGGCGTACGCTTGGCACTCGGGCCCCGGGTCGCCGGTTCGGATGCTAATGCAGGTTAATTGCGGATTCAGAGCCAGCCTTTAGAAAACGGACGACCCCACTGGAATCTTAACACGCCATTGCTTAGCGACGATTCGGCAAATACACGACTTTAAATAAGCCCATACCTGTGAGATCAAAGGCACGGCAGTATTATAGAGGTAAAAGATATTTAGGTAAATCCTGTCAGAATTCGTTTAAAAATTATAAGAATTTTAGTAGTAGGGTATCGCTATCTCACTCATCACGATTCATATTTTACTTACAATAAAATTCTTTTACTGACAACATTAAAATAAGTCCGCCTATCCCTCCGTCTTTTTCAGTCTTTCATGACAGTAATTGTCAGGTGTAGACCAAGTCGTCGTGCACATTAACCGAATAGACACCTTTGCTGCTCGATTCTCGGCATTTTTAAACGGAGGTCAAGAATCTTTGGTGAACTTAGCACTTACTACTTAGCCGGAATATGGAATTTGCTATGCTTTCGGTGACTTCGTTGACACTTCTACAAACCGGATATTCCGGAGAAAACATCATGCGCTTTGATTCGGTAACCTTATTCGATAGAGTATTTGCTAATCATTATCCATATTTTGGTTTGAACATATCACAATTACCTAGTCTTCATTTAAACGAATAGATAACAAGTACAGATCTACCTAATTCAATTATTTTCCGAGAAACAGGATAGTTAAAGAGTACAAATATTTATGGATAATTGAATTTTGAATCACAATATGCTGCATTTTTTAGTCTAACAACTTTAGTTGGGTGTATGTGTCGACAGTATGATACCTAAAACCTTTTATGTCAATGATGACTGACGATGAAATTCTTCCTCTGAATTCAAGTCCAGGTTCATTGAGACCCTCGTCTCTCCAAGGTCACGACAACATCGTTACCGGCGGTGGGTGAGCAAACATAAACATGACTGTTTGCTTATCTGACTGCAGGTTAGGGCAGGTGATTGTATGACTTGTACTTGTGTGCTTCGCTTATATGGCGTTTTGTGCCCATTGGTGCTGCCTTCTGAGTATTATGTTTGATGATGATGATGAGTTTTTGGATGATCAGATCAATACATTAATTACTCTATTTTCAAGAAGAGGTATATAAGTAAAGATCCTCCACTTGCTACGGTCCTAAAATTCTGTCGCTTTATCCACATTTATCAATATTTTGTGCACGAGTTTTGAAACTTCGAGTAAAATAAACCTACACTTATTCCAGATTTGATTTCAAACAATACAATTCGTTTATTCAAACCAAGCAATGTACACCAACCTGACAATCCCAAACACCAATACCACCCAAAACCGTAACCAAATACGCCCCGTATGGTCCACCATCCACTGGCCCACTGTGGTCAAAGCCAAACAAACAACAGGTGCAAACGCGTGTGTGTCTGTTTGCCCATCGAGTTAGGGCCTCGTCAGCTCCGTGGGCTTGGCTCGAGCTTACTCGAGACATTGGACACGTGTGGTCATTGAGAAAGCTGGGTATCAGGTGTTTGATCTAGCGCTGAAGAAGAAAAATATTTTGACAGTAGATTTGAAATATCTAGCGATACTGCTAGCGATTCGTTGAGGGCACGATTTAACTAAATCTTGACTAAAATTATTGTCATCTCTTTTTGTTCTCTCATGATAGAAAATTACAGTTATATTCTTACCTATATTATGTAATTAAATTTCTACCATTGGTAAATATTGATTAACATTTGATTTTGAATCTCTTCGATCTTATATAGCAAAAAATCTTACGTGTCTAGGAAACGAAAGAAAATAGGAAGAGTAAAATATCGTCATTCAGCGATTGATTTACAAATTTTGGTAAGCAATAATAAGGAGGCCAACACCTTTAACCACGCAGGTGGTACATACTTACGCCAAAGCAAACACATTCAAAGAAGAATATTACTAAGTACAAACAAACAAAACTTCCCCGATACAAGTTAAAGTAACAACCGGGAAACAGTAAATACTGTTCAGTATGACAAAGATTTAAATGAAAGTGGCGAAAAAAAGGAACGTCACCAACCACTGAACTACTATTATACTAGCGTATATGAAACAGCTATTACGAACATAAGACATGTCCTCATAATTTAATAAGGCGTCTGCACAAAATTCGGCCGTATTTAATTTTAAAGCGTTTATATTGAGGTAATTAGTTGTGAAAACTTATTCTATTTAGTACATTAATAACACAGTGTGTGGGCATGTTTCTCAATTTATTAAAAAATCAAGTCTGACAACTAGCATGAAGTCTTAAATGGGACATGAAGTGCTAGAACGATGTCTTCTTCATAAATTATAGCTCAGTGTCACCAACACCATTTTTATTTTATTTTACCAACTCCATGATGCAAAATGCACCGCCTCCACCCACGTTCATTTACACCCTTGTCACACTGTAACAACCGAGCAACAGTAAATACTGTAAGTACTGGCGGACACATTTAAATGGCTGACGTCAAAACAGTAAACGGCTCGTAAAGAAAATTCCGCGCCTCCGGACCTCTTCTGGACCTCTGGGAAAAGATTGCAATCTACAAAAAAGCTATTTATAGCATTCTTCAGTTTTTCGGGATTGAAGAAAAATTTGCAAAAATTCTTAGTTCTAGCTCTATTTATTATTAGTAGAGATTTTCCTTTTATAAGTTGGTAGTTGAGTCGAGGTACGAATGATCCTTCTTGTTTCTATTCTAAGATACATTGCCAGTAAAATCTTGTCCTATGAGACTATGAGTATTCAAAAAACAAATCAGAAACAAAAAGTGATGAAAATACGCCTATCAATAGTTATTTTTTAGGATAAATGTTGATTAGAAGGTATGTTTATATTTATTTTATATGTCAACAATTAGTCCTAATCCTATTTTTTATATTATCATGTCTTGACTTCTTGTCCCTATAATTCAAGTATACGCGACAACCCTACCTCCAAACCTCTCAGAGGCAAACATTTGGAGGGTGACCTCTCGACGACCTCTCGACCGCGCGAGTGGTGACAATCAGGTTGGAGCCAGTTTGAAAACATACATAAGTATGTGCCGATGGCGTGGGTCGGTCTGTCTGTATGTTAAAGGGATGCTTGGGACCAGTTCCATGATCAACACTTTGGAAACGATTAGAATCAGGATCTAATAGTTTATTTAGCTGACTGTTTCCTAGCTTCATTAAAAAACAATAACTAGATATTCGTTAACATAAAATTACTTTACATCCCTTTTCTTTTTCATATATTTTGTACATCATTGTCTAATTTGACAGATGTTTCATGTCATATATTAACTTAGAGATCATAGCGTGAGTAGGTTCTTTCAGCGTTTTCGCAATTATCGTACTTGCGAATGCAGAAATATCGCAACAGAAAAATCTACAAGTTGTTCTCTGATTTCAGAAGTGTGGTTATTAAAGACATTATTTTTGATTTACTGGTACCGTGTATTTCATCTTTTTTTTTGGGATCAAACCATTTGATTTGACCAAATGGCTTCTAAACCACCTGGAGAGTTTGATATCCTATATATCCTCTCCTATATTTGATATAACAAGCAAGTATCTAGGCATCTAACATGTTAAGTGAACCTCTTCACCCATCCACGCACGCCGCCCACGCACCTTGCTTCGACTGTCGCGTGGCGTCGCGTGCGCAGGTTTATTGTTGATACAACATATGCGCTTGCGCACAGCCAGGTGAAGCGATGCTGACTTCTTGGAACTTAGCTGTTGTTGGTGGCCAGTGGGTATTGTAGGTGGCTGTGTAAATATATTAACATTTTTGGATGCTGTCTCTGCTCAATCAGGATTATCAAGAGCAGAAAATAAAAGTGTCTTCGTTAAATATTCAATTCAAATCACTTCTGTATCCGTCCGTGCTTATTAAAATTAATGAAAACTGATCTTTAAGGCTTTTGTAATGTAACTTTATTATAAAATCATCTACAAGAGCAAAAGAAACAACTTACCCAAATGGAGCTTTCAAATATTCTCCTCACATGGCACATCCGACAGTTATCTTCGCAGCCTATCTTGACTTGACGTGTGCATGCCAGTCGGTGAAGCATTTGTTTGACACAGCGTACCTGTACTGTGCTATGTCGACGACTTGATGATGGCAGCTAACGCAGTGTCAATATCTTGGAGCTGGTATTGTATGTCTCATAATCATGAGCTTTTGTTTGACAAGTGTAAGGTGGCTCGCTGTGGCAATAGTGGTGGATAACTTTTGCTTATGATACGAGGTAATATTTATGAGATCATATTTTTGGGACTACAGTTTTAAAGTTTATGTCACAGTAATGTATACCTAAGTAAACCTAATGAATAACGTATTTGCTACTGTTCTATAAAAAAGGGAGACCAAAAATTACTCAATTAATCAGAAATCAAAGAACAGTGAAAGCAAAGAACAGAAAACAACCACCATCTCCGTAGCCAAGCATTCAACAAAACCACATAAATTGTTGTGACTGCAATTTTTTCCATTGAGCGTTACCATCTGGTTACCATAGTCGCAATTCAAGAAGTCTAATAACTTACACGCACCATTGTTGAAGCTCACGTATAAGTTGGCATATTTGTCAACGGTACCAATCACTTAGGCAGTCTGTTTGGTGGACGTGCCGCCACCATCCGGGTCGCAACGGTACCCGGGTTGACGACGGTGCTGACCCTACCGACACGCGGTGCAAAGGATAAGATGCAGCGATTAAGATTATAGGAGGTAGCTATAATAACAGTCTGTTTGGTGGACGTGCTGCCACCATCCGGGGCGCAACGGTACCCGGGTTGACGACGGTGCTGACCCTACCAATAGTAGACGGTTCAAAGGATAAGCGTTGGCGGCGCGAAACTGCTTGAAGAGGCCCGTCAATCACATGTCTATCTTTTTGTATAGTAAATAAAGTTCGCGTTGCGTTTCGGTGTCAGCTGACTCTTAAGTCATTAATCAACATTAATTCGCCACCATACCGTACGCAATTGCATTGTCACCTTATGTTTTATCATATCGAATAGAAAATGAAATATTCACAGTGTTCACAATATTCTGCAGCATTACTTTAAGATAGCAATGTCAGTCAAAATAATTGAATTTGATTGAATCTTTTACTATTAGTATCTGCTTACGCTTATCACCTACACCACCGGCTACGTTTTAAGGTGTCAAGTCAAATGCTATGTCTCCAAGAACAATGTGATACGGGTTGTACTCGTCTGTTTACGCACTGTGTAAGGTTTATTAGGTTCAACGTTTAGCTGTTAAATCCTTACTTTACTTGCCATATAAACTATAGACAGACAGCTGGTACAGTTATTAAAATTATCTGCGACACTGGGAACTTTTTTAAGTAATTTGAAATTTGAACTGACTTTATTATTTAAATAAAAACAGACCTTATTTACAGATTCAATTTGAGTTCGAATACGAGCAAAGTTAATTAACTGTGCGATCTCATAGAACACAAGATAGTATAAAGCAAAGAATATAATTCTTAATTAACATATGTCAAATATTATTTCTTCTATACGAAAATCACATATCAAACTTTGACAAATATCGATATTGATAAATCGACTATTATCGCAATATAACGGCACAACTTCCTCTCGATAGTATCCATACCTACAGAATAGGCATGTAGACAAAATTAGATATATGAGTATGACCCCAAGCAGGAAACTGTCGTTCACACAGCACCAAATTCTCTGCCACTTCCTGTACCTACTCCATGATTTGTGCGTCAAATAGAACCCATAATGATTATGATGTAGGTAGGTATTGCGAATCGAAGTCAAGCTTTTTTGACAAAACTGTACGTTCTATTCAGAATCACAAAGACCTTTGGTTTTCGAGTAAGTAATACCTATAGCACAGGTTACTTATAAGCGCGGCGGGCGCCCAGACAGATAGCACACTTGATACATAAGCACCAATTTGATCAACTGTAAACTTTTCGCAAATCCACTTAAATATGTTAATGTTGTAAACAAAAAAAAATTTAAATCATAATTAATGCTACCACTTAACACGTCACATCCGTCAGCATAAAAGTCTCTAAATTGAGGCTGTACTTCAATATATTGGTCCAGACACAGGAAAACATCACTCATACGATCTAAACTTATAGCCATACCTTCCTGCGATTAATATGCCAATTTCAAACATAATGGCAATATGTTTATTCATAATATTTGAATAAGCAACCTTTAGTTATATAAATGTGGGAATACATCTCAAGTTTAAACGATAGTGATAAAAATCGACCGGAAAGAAGAGTTAAAAGTTATAAGGAAGTGTTATATAAATATTTATAGTTTTTCGCGTCATTTAGGCCCGTATTTATAATCAGCTCTTAAGAGTGACAGTGAGTTTGAGTTCGTATCAGAAATGTCATTTCAGTACAAAACGACCTGTCAAATCCATACTTAATATTGCTCTCAATCTTGAGACTTTTATGCTGACGGATGTGACGTGTTAAGTGGTAGCATTAATTATGATTTAAATTTTTTTTTGTTTACAACATTAACATATTTAAGTGGATTTGCGAAAAGTTTACAGTTGATCAAATTGGTGCTTATGTATCAAGTGTGCTATCTGTCTGGGCGCCCGCCGCGCTTATAAGTAACCTGTGCTATAGGTATTACTTACTCGAAAACCAAAGGTCTTTGTGATTCTGAATAGAACGTACAGTTTTGTCAAAAAAGCTTGACTTCGATTCGCAATACCTACCTACATCATAATCATTATGGGTTCTATTTGACGCACAAATCATGGAGTAGGTACAGGAAGTGGCAGAGAATTTGGTGCTGTGTGAACGACAGTTTCCTGCTTGGGGTCATACTCATATATCTAATTTTGTCTACATGCCTATTCTGTAGGTATGGATACTATCGAGAGGAAGTTGTGCCGTTATATTGCGATAATAGTCGATTTATCAATATCGATATTTGTCAAAGTTTGATATGTGATTTTCGTATAGAAGAAATAATATTTGACATATGTTAATTAAGAATTATATTCTTTGCTTTATACTATCTTGTGTTCTATGAGATCGCACAGTTAATTAACTTTGCTCGTATTCGAACTCAAATTGAATCTGTAAATAAGGTCTGTTTTTATTTAAATAATAAAGTCAGTTCAAATTTCAAATTACTTAAAAAAGTTCCCAGTGTCGCAGATAATTTTAATAACTGTACCAGCTGTCTGTCTATAGTTTATATGGCAAGTAAAGTAAGGATTTAACAGCTAAACGTTGAACCTAATAAACCTTACACAGTGCGTAAACAGACGAGTACAACCCGTATCACATTGTTCTTGGAGACATAGCATTTGACTTGACACCTTAAAACGTAGCCGGTGGTGTAGGTGATAAGCGTAAGCAGATACTAATAGTAAAAGATTCAATCAAATTCAATTATTTTGACTGACATTGCTATCTTAAAGTAATGCTGCAGAATATTGTGAACACTGTGAATATTTCATTTTCTATTCGATATGATAAAACATAAGGTGACAATGCAATTGCGTACGGTATGGTGGCGAATTAATGTTGATTAATGACTTAAGAGTCAGCTGACACCGAAACGCAACGCGAACTTTATTTACTATACAAAAAGATAGACATGTGATTGACGGGCCTCTTCAAGCAGTTTCGCGCCGCCAACGCTTATCCTTTGAACCGTCTACTATTGGTAGGGTCAGCACCGTCGTCAACCCGGGTACCGTTGCGCCCCGGATGGTGGCAGCACGTCCACCAAACAGACTGTTATTATAGCTACCTCCTATAATCTTAATCGCTGCATCTTATCCTTTGCACCGCGTGTCGGTAGGGTCAGCACCGTCGTCAACCCGGGTACCGTTGCGACCCGGATGGTGGCGGCACGTCCACCAAACAGACTGCCTAAGTGATTGGTACCGTTGACAAATATGCCAACTTATACGTGAGCTTCAACAATGGTGCGTGTAAGTTATTAGACTTCTTGAATTGCGACTATGGTAACCAGATGGTAACGCTCAATGGAAAAAATTGCAGTCACAACAATTTATGTGGTTTTGTTGAATGCTTGGCTACGGAGATGGTGGTTGTTTTCTGTTCTTTGCTTTCACTGTTCTTTGATTTCTGATTAATTGAGTAATTTTTGGTCTCCCTTTTTTATAGAACAGTAGCAAATACGTTATTCATTAGGTTTACTTAGGTATACATTACTGTGACATAAACTTTAAAACTGTAGTCCCAAAAATATGATCTCATAAATATTACCTCGTATCATAAGCAAAAGTTATCCACCACTATTGCCACAGCGAGCCACCTTACACTTGTCAAACAAAAGCTCATGATTATGAGACATACAATACCAGCTCCAAGATATTGACACTGCGTTAGCTGCCATCATCAAGTCGTCGACATAGCACAGTACAGGTACGCTGTGTCAAACAAATGCTTCACCGACTGGCATGCACACGTCAAGTCAAGATAGGCTGCGAAGATAACTGTCGGATGTGCCATGTGAGGAGAATATTTGAAAGCTCCATTTGGGTAAGTTGTTTCTTTTGCTCTTGTAGATGATTTTATAATAAAGTTACATTACAAAAGCCTTAAAGATCAGTTTTCATTAATTTTAATAAGCACGGACGGATACAGAAGTGATTTGAATTGAATATTTAACGAAGACACTTTTATTTTCTGCTCTTGATAATCCTGATTGAGCAGAGACAGCATCCAAAAATGTTAATATATTTACACAGCCACCTACAATACCCACTGGCCACCAACAACAGCTAAGTTCCAAGAAGTCAGCATCGCTTCACCTGGCTGTGCGCAAGCGCATATGTTGTATCAACAATAAACCTGCGCACGCGACGCCACGCGACAGTCGAAGCAAGGTGCGTGGGCGGCGTGCGTGGATGGGTGAAGAGGTTCACTTAACATGTTAGATGCCTAGATACTTGCTTGTTATATCAAATATAGGAGAGGATATATAGGATATCAAACTCTCCAGGTGGTTTAGAAGCCATTTGGTCAAATCAAATGGTTTGATCCCAAAAAAAAAGATGAAATACACGGTACCAGTAAATCAAAAATAATGTCTTTAATAACCACACTTCTGAAATCAGAGAACAACTTGTAGATTTTTCTGTTGCGATATTTCTGCATTCGCAAGTACGATAATTGCGAAAACGCTGAAAGAACCTACTCACGCTATGATCTCTAAGTTAATATATGACATGAAACATCTGTCAAATTAGACAATGATGTACAAAATATATGAAAAAGAAAAGGGATGTAAAGTAATTTTATGTTAACGAATATCTAGTTATTGTTTTTTAATGAAGCTAGGAAACAGTCAGCTAAATAAACTATTAGATCCTGATTCTAATCGTTTCCAAAGTGTTGATCATGGAACTGGTCCCAAGCATCCCTTTAACATACAGACAGACCGACCCACGCCATCGGCACATACTTATGTATGTTTTCAAACTGGCTCCAACCTGATTGTCACCACTCGCGCGGTCGAGAGGTCGTCGAGAGGTCACCCTCCAAATGTTTGCCTCTGAGAGGTTTGGAGGTAGGGTTGTCGCGTATACTTGAATTATAGGGACAAGAAGTCAAGACATGATAATATAAAAATAGGATTAGGACTAATTGTTGACATATAAAATAAATATAAACATACCTTCTAATCAACATTTATCCTAAAAAATAACTATTGATAGGCGTATTTTCATCACTTTTTGTTTCTGATTTGTTTTTTGAATACTCATAGTCTCATAGGACAAGATTTTACTGGCAATGTATCTTAGAATAGAAACAAGAAGGATCATTCGTACCTCGACT
>JARACY010002542.1:0-41693 GCA_029255725.1 Scrobipalpa atriplicella
TACGAGTATGCATTTGATGACTTACACCATGAGGTAAGCACTATGCTTTACATATCGAATGAAAGATAAGTTAAAATTATGGGAAAATATAAGAAAATTAAAACATGAAATTACGACGAAACAGTAGGCAATACCAACTCACTATGAGCGAATTTAACCATCACAAATATATGCATTCGCGTAAGAAAAATTATCTAATTTGCAAGTAGACATTTTGTTAAGTATACTGACTGTTTAATTTGTTAATGTTTTATAATAAAATGCTAAGTAATAAATCGACAAACTCAAGTTTTGAGGTTATAAATATGTTATAAAAACCACAGAGTAAAAATTTCATAATTTTCATAATCCTATGTTTACATTTTTATGGCCTTATTCCGTGACTCTATGCGTCATATTTAGTACTGGCCAGTTCGATATTTAAATAAATTCGAATAGAATTTGTTTTAAAATCGATTCCGATTCGATTAATCATCCGATTCCGTGTGTTTGAAATAAGGCTATCAACTTTTTTTTTCTTGCAATTTGACAGTTCCTTATTCAAATTACTTTGCAGCATAGGTTTCAAAACCTATGATGCAAAGTACCACTTACATCCCGGGTTTTAGGGTTGTATGAACCACTTACTGAGCATGAGATATGTAAAAGATATTTCGTCAAATGTCTTTGACCACGGAGCTCAAAGATATTTTGACAAATAAGTATCATTGAATACTTCTTAGCTTAATCAAAGACTTGAGCTTTTGTATGATGATGATTTCGCGTGTTAATTTTTAAAGTGGGAAAACTCTACTCCTAAGGATAAGGAGTCAAGATGCACTAGGATTGCAGCTTGATAAAAAATAAAAAAAAAACAATATTGATAGTGAAAACATTTAATTGACTTATAATAAAATCTACTTGTATAAATACAGTCCATTGAATTACAATAGTATAATACACAAGTCACGTAAGCCCAACATTTGCTAAGAAACTTATAAATGCTATAAATGGTATGTCGTATTTATATTATAATTCTTAGTAGTCCTTAGAAAAGTCTGAATTTGAATGCTGAAATCTCCCAATTCACAAGTAAGTTAATATCAATTTTACACCCTTGCCTTTTTGTTTTTCTATAAAAAGGATTGTCAATTTCTTACCTAATTGTAAACTTAGGTAGGTACTGAATGGGCCCAGGACTAATTTTAGAATTAGTACTTTCAAATAGCTGTCTTTACAAACGTTAGTACCTTACATTTAGAGATTGCCTTTTTAAAAATTTCGTGGTCTTTAATAGATACATGACTTACCTAGCTATTGAATAAGTATAAGAATTAATTTAAATGCGTGGTTATATTTAAAATACATCAATAATTGTGGCAGTTGTCAGTCCAGATTAAATATAAATTTAGGTATAAATAAAAATATAGCGTACAATACAATATATTACTTACTAATTCTTATTATAAATTGTCAATATAGAAAATGCGACTAGACTAAAATTAAATAAGTGGTAAAGTATATGCAATACAGGATGTCACGGAAAAAGAGAATTATTTATAAAAAAAAAGTAAAAACAAATTAACATAATTACCGTAAAAAAAGATTTGATATCGAAAGATAATAAAAATCAATAATAAGACTGATGACTTTCGTAACTCTAGTCAGATAGGCTGAACAAGAGTTAAATTATTTTATACCTAAAAAGTTTAAAAAGTTGTTTTGTTATATAGAGTACTTACTTGACTCTCTTTCGGTAACACCTTGTATAACTTTTAAGTTTTATAAAATTATCTCTTACAAAACGATCAGACTTTACAAAACTTATGAAAATGGCACACAAAATTATATAAAATTATCACATTTAGAACAATATGAACTTATTTAAATTGTACAAAGTAATAATTACATGGGTCAACTAAAGTCTTACACAATGTCAAAGACGTACACGTCAACCTACCTCGTTAAGGATAGAAGCGTGATTGTAGGCATGCGCGATAGGTAATCGATATTTACAATTTATAAAAGGCGAGAGCTGATATTGGTAGAAAATTTACAAATTTCTTAAATTGACGAAATACCTTTTTACGACTAACAATTTGTTTTCTATTTCTCTTCACCTCTTTAGTTCTTAGTTAATAATAAATACCATGAAACATTTCATTTTGTCATTATAAACTGACAGCAAATAATTATGACTAATTTATGATTGTGTGGTGATTTTCATTTATCTCAAGTCGA
Organism: Scrobipalpa atriplicella; assembly: GCA_029255725.1. Taxonomy (NCBI): domain Eukaryota; kingdom Metazoa; phylum Arthropoda; class Insecta; order Lepidoptera; family Gelechiidae; genus Scrobipalpa; species Scrobipalpa atriplicella. Next base: position 2,221 of record JARACY010002542.1, read on the forward strand.
GGCATCTTTTTCCGACGTAGTCAGGCGGTCTGCTACTTAAATGCTCATACCATCGAAGACGACTTAACATACTTAAAAACAATCAAAAATAAAATTAAGGTTTACTACAAAAAATTATGTACTAAAAATAAAATATTTTTCTTCTAAACCTAGATGTTTTAATCGAACCTTTTTATCTTACAAAAGATTTAGTATCCAAATAAATTATGATTTCCATGTAACATCAAATAGATAAATTATATTTATATTGTCAAAAAAATACAATTAAATAATACAAATTTTGTTTTGGACGTAAATTAACCATAGTCTCATAAAACGAGGCAAAATTTTAATAATTTTGTCTAATACATACCTATATTATTTACAAAATATCTACTAATTTCAAATTCATACACTTTGTGATCAAATAACTAAGTTCTGAATTTTATATAAAAATAACAAAATGCTAATGTTATATTTTTCTAGTGAATGCACAGAACCATAAAGTAATCTTGAAATGTAAAAGCTACTCTTTATCTACTCTAAAAATCTCTAATTGTGCAGTTAATACGATGTATCTTAAGTTAAACACCTTACCTACTTTAATAGGAATTTTATAAATAAGTAACTAGCATATTAGATAATATTGATTTTCACTAATCTCAAACATTCGAATTTAAACAAACACAACTCGAAAACTATTAAATTCAAAATTTTACTGTTGTCTAAACAATAAATATTTTATGTAATTTGGTAAAAGTAGTACATCATGTTTTTAACCGACTTCCAAAAAAAAAAGGAGGCGGTTCTCAATTCGTCGTGAACATTTATTATTATGTGTAAGTAAAGTCATAGGTAAACGACGTGATTTTTTTGATCTAGCAATATTATTAAACGAATCCTAATAGACATAAGTAGGTAACTGAATTCTGTACCTTTTTCAATGTGATAGTGAAAATAATGTAATTATTATTCTTATTATAGAACAGCAACATTAGGAAAGCGACATGTATTTACTAAGTATGAAAGCCAAACATTCATTCTCCAATGAATTTATCCCTGTACATAGAGACGTACAAGTAAATCTATTCAAGCTATAAATACCCAGCGATTCTTGACTGAAATTGACTGAAGTTCAACAAGAACTCAAAATACTTTGAAATTGCCTACAAGACTCCAAATCTCTGGAAATTAGTTCTCTCTAAAGGGTTGAGCAAATATCTCATTTAACAGTTGTTGATACTCCTCTGCATTATAGAGATAATCTTCGTCGTCCTGAAAGTCGGTAGAATTATATCTGAAAAGGAAATTCATTTCAAATTAATCCTATTAACTCTTTTCTTTATCAAAAATTTATCTCTTAATCCTTCCCGATAAAATGTTTTGAGCGAAATGGTTTCATGATTTCGTTTAAGGATTCGACAATGGAGTAATAAAAACGATTTTCATGAAATTTAGTCCGCTTTGCTTCATCTTATCGTGTTAGGTACCCCGTAAACCTGTTGTCAGAGATACCAATTTAATTATTGATCTTTTTTCCGAATCAGAATCAATGATCTTTGCCATGACTATGAACAGTTTTGTGATTATATTATACCTACTTTTTATACAAGGTGTAAGGGACAGCGTACCAGAAATTGACAGGGGGTGCTCAGACAACGAAACTGATTCTTTAAGTAAATGAAAAAAAAATACGTAGTTACATACGTACGAGTAGAAGACAGTACATAATTTTTTCGCCACATCTCGTGCGCTGAGCACTCCACTCCACAATGAAGAGTGGAAGCATTTATTTATAGTGAATTATATAGGTACAACGTATAAAGGGTGGTCGTAGCTATCATGTTTGCTTTGAAGATCATCAAAAACACCAGAATTGAGATAATAAAGTCTTACCGTAAAGATACAGTATCTCTTTTTCTTCTCGCATTCGATGAGGAGAGCGCTTCTATACAAAGGACGATGAAATGATTGTTGCAGGAATGTCTGAAAAGGAACAAAAGTACAATAATTAGTTTAAAGCAGGTACATAATGGTGCCGATTTGGTCGTAGACACAACTTTATTTATTTGAGGTTGGTCCTGTCACTTTATAAAATTTGAGTAAAAAAAGAGACAGAAATACGACAGCTGATTGTAATCCTGTCAAAGTAACGTTGCAGAAAAATAAGACGTTAGTGTTGGTATCGTTTTAAGTACAATAATCACTTTGAAAGTATTAATTCAGCGTGTTTTTTTGTATTTCTGCAGGTATCTTTTTTATTCAAATTTCAGAAAGGGACAGAAACAACCTTAAATAATTAAGTTGTGTCTACACGGCCCAGTCGTAACTGAATGGTCATCTTACCTCTCCTGTGACAGCAGCTTGTGTGAGTACAAGGAACTGGCCATGCCTTTGTTAGTCGGTTCACTGCTCTGCCACTCCTCGCAAAAGGTGTCCATGGCCCTCTCGCCTCCAGCGTGCGATCCGTGCCAAATCAGTTTCTGGGGCCTGAATATACACAAGATGGAACTGAACAATTTGGAACAAAAAATCCACGCATCTATCTTGTTCGATATTATTTTTTTAATCTTACCAATGATGGTCCGTCATGATGTTCTTTCTGCTGAAGCTGTATATCCTAGGAGTCTCAGCGAACACCCCTCCGTTTCCGTCAAATATGTCTGCGAAGGACTTGAACAGTACTTCTCCATCTATGTTCACCACTGGCAGGTGGCGATCGGCGTAGCGGACTGTGGAGTCCAGGTTTTGTATCCTGAAGAAGAAAAAATTGTATAAGTCATGAAAATGAGAGAAGCCACCAGAGGGAGTTTGTATGAAGAGTATAGAGAATATTTACCTACGCAGCGCAACACACGGTATTTTGTAGTCACAGAGTCAACAATGATTTTTTTGTGGAGCTCTACCTATGTTATAATTTGAAAAACATAATTTTCATGTTCTTTTACCTGCTAGTCAGGAATGCTCTGAAGGTGCCTCTGAGTCCAGCTCTCCTAGCCTGTCTATAGCAGGCAAAGTCAGCTCTCCTTAGACCGTGCATGTCCCCTGAGAGTGGATCGTTGAGAGCTGCTAGACGGATCTGCAATGGAAACAGAAAAACAAAAAATTTAAAATGATAAAACAAGATAGGGTGAGATGAAAAATTAAAGAAAACAACTAAGCATTCGAAGTCACAATTGAACCCACGACCTTTGAATCTAGAGCCATAGGTTTAAACTAATAATCCACAATACATACACTAGGGCCATCGTGTGGAGTCGGGGCGTTGTCCACAAAGTTTGAAATCGGCGGAACGTGCACCAGGCTTGCAGCGGGTAAGGCAGGCGGCAGCGGCGGTGGAGTTGTTGGAGCAGGCGCTGATTGCGTCACTAGGGATCCCAGCTAGTATATATCAAGGGGAATATAATTTAATTTCGGACAGTAACTTATGGCACATATACTGCAACTTACTTTGCGACCGATGTCAAGTTCACAAAAAACAGTTCACTGACTGTTCAGAATACCAAGGTTAGAAGTTTATTTATTTTATTCTGAAATTTAGTTTTTCAGCAAATTTTTCAAAAAAATAAGTTTCTGATAAATTAAGATCAAGATGATTAATTACTAACAAGGTCGGAAAGTAAATATAAAGTAATTAAACGCACTTTATAATTTTATATTTAGTTATGTAAGTGCAACAAATTTCAAAGCAATTTGATATTGAAGACACGTTTCACGAAACAATTTGTTGAGAAAAAATATTTGACCGATGACTTACCAAAACGTATTGCCATCCAGTATTGACTTTGACCAGCAATGATTGTTCTTCAACGACGTAAGCTAGTGATCCGACTGGACTACCTGCTCCTTGCTGCAAATAATTAATTTATCGTCAGCTCTTATACGTTCTCCCTCACCGAAGGCACCAAAGGCCGCGAGCCCTACCCTGGATTAGGGCTATCAAGCCTAAGTCGTTCACGTGGTCCTATTGGTCAACTTCACTCACAACCATTGAATTTCATCGCAGATGTGTGCAGGTTTCCCGGTAAAAACTTACAATAGGTACTAATGAGGTTACCTAGGAAAAAAAATATTAGATATAGTACTGTACATGATGAATGTGTTAGAAAGTATAACAGACGATTAATTATGATAATGACGATTTATTACTTAGTACCGTAGTCTGAAAACCAGTTTTACGGCTTTTTTCGCTCGCACCTTTTTATGCCAATAGGCTGAACCAATGCACTTAATAACCACTTGAACCAATGCGCTCTAGTTTGCAAAGGTATCACTTAGTTAAATTTCTATACTAAGCTGTATAGAATGTTCCAGCTGTTATTCTTCCCAAGGTCCGGGTATAGTGCAGAAACGAATCCCAGAGGTTGCAATGTATTTTAAACTTCCAGGTTTCATTATATTCAAATTTCGGTGAAGTTCTGGCAGCAACGAGATAAAAAGGCTTTGTATCAGTATCTAAATTCGTATCGGATTTACCCACCTTCATCATCTCAGCCGTAGTTTGGAAAACAGCTGCACCGGGTATGGTTGCTTTTCCAGCATTAGAATCATCTGCATTCGTTCCAGGCCCTGTATTTGCGGGTGGAGGTGCGGCTGGAAGGCAATTTTGTATATTAGAAATTTTAAACCTGCTACACCGTACAAATATACATAAAACACATAATACTTCATTTCACAGAAATAATTAATGTACTTTTGAAGCCATCATGGATTTGTCCCTGATTATTGATTAGGAGACCACATGGTATCATGCCTATTTCTAAAACCGTAAAGAATATCTGCTTCGATTTGAATAATATCTTGCTTGACGCATGCGACGCATAGGATAGATATTTTAGCTCTCAAATCATTGACCTTCTATCATAACATAACATTTTTTAAGGCGATAAAACTACACACATTGCAAGCTTCTTATCTCATGAATCTATTTATCTTTTGTTTTTTGTCCAAAAACAAGATAAGGGCCATATCACACGAGCAATTTGTGAGCGAGTTCAAAGCAAGAAAAGTAGAAGGGTTTTGAAAACTTACCCAGTTTTGCTTTCGCTTCTTTAAGGTCTCTCAACTCTTTCAGGGCCTTTAGTTCCTCAAACGGACTTTTACCAAGACTTGAAGCTATTGTCCAGCAGCGTGCATAAACATTTTCATTTAAAATTGTTTTTTTTTTTACATTTTATCAACGAAATAGAAGTAAAAAAAACTCACAAGGTCTTCCAGACCCTGGGAAGAACTTTGCGTTTCCATGAACTGGCAATTCTTCATAATAGCTGACTCCAGGTTCTCCTTTGGGTCCCACAATGGATACGCCTGGCGGTCCGGGGGGCCCCGGAGGTCCTGGGGGACCTGGTGGGCCGGGGACGAACTGGAGGGGCTCAGAGGACCTGAGAGGCCCCGGAGGCCCTGGCGGTCCTTGAGCACCTGGCATTCCGTCTAAGCCTCTATCACCCTTTTCCCCTTTGAACTGAGAACAAGAAATACCTTGTTATTATGGATTTTATACAGATAGGCATCCTCAGTATTTATTTTAATGCCCGCCTGTATCACGGATACCTGAGTAAGTTTTTTTAAAATATGATTAGGTACCTACTTTGAACCTCTCATAAGAAAAACTAAGATCATTAGGTTATACAGCTATTTTCGAAGATATTTATGTATTTAGTATTTTGAAATGGAAAATCCGTTAGGCCTAGACGTCATTATCATTAGTCATTTCACAAAAAAAAAAAACATGAATTTTCGCTGACGGTATATTTCTTGGATCAAAGAACTAGGTTTCAAACCGGTTTGGCAGACATTATAGGGATCCCATGATGGTAGAGAAAATCCTACAAGTTTTCTTTCATATAAGAAAGATAAATAGTGTAAGAAAAAAGAGACAGCTAGGTATGGTCACTTCTACAGTTTCTATGAAAAAAAAAAAACATTTCGATCAAATCAGATAGTGTCATAAAACTTTGAGTGCAAGGAAAAAAATTTTTAAGATAATTTTTTTTATAATTTTACAACCTATTACCTTATTACCTATTATGTACTTAAATATAATTTAGACCGAAAATAACATGTTGTTAACGTAAGATAATAGTTACAGAACCTTAATCTTATTTTCCGGCGCGATGCGGCATAATTTAACGTTATTGAACTTGTAGATCACTACGAACAGTTTTTTCGGACAGTCGTCGCGAAGCCGCGCGTCGGACACACGTTCACGCATTTTGTTGTCAGAATTCGACAAAATGATTGTATTATTAGTGGCCGTGATTGTGATAGCCTTATACTTATACGGAACTCGGACGTTTGGATACTGGAAAAAGAAAGGCGTGAAACATGATCCACCGCTACCATTCGTCGGAAACAATTTAAAACAATTCTTACAACGTGCAAGCATGTGTATGATGGCAACAGAGACATACAACAAATATCCTAAGGAGAGAGTTGTTGGATTTTTCAGAGGAACTACGCCGGAACTGGTCATCAGAGACCCACAAATCACCAAAAGGATTCTCATCTCAGACTTTCATAGTTTCCACGCGAGAGGATTTAATCCGCATAAAACAGTGATAGAGCCTCTGCTGAAGAATTTGTTTTTTGCTGATGGAGATTTGTGGAAGTTGCTTCGACAAAGATTTACACCTGCTTTCAGCACGGCCAAACTAAAAGCTATGTTTCACATCATTACTGACAGAGCTGAAAAACTCCAAGCTATTACTGAAGAAATCGCAAATCGAGAATATTACGATGTCAGAGAACTCATGGCCAGATATACAACAGATTTTATTGGAGTATGTGGTTTTGGAATTAACATGGATGCTCTAAACGACGAAAACTCGCAGTTCAGATGGCTCGGCAAAAGAATTTTTCAAAGAAATCTAAGAGATGCTATCAACGGTGCTTTAAAATTGATGTTCCCAGAATTATGCAAAAATTTGCACTTCTTGGCTCCTGAGTTAGAGAAATCAGTCGTAAGTATAGTCACTGCTATAATGAAAGAAAGAAATTACAAGCCGGTCGGTAAAAATGATTTCATAGATTTGGTGTTAGAGCTCAAGCAGAAGGGCACAATAGTAGGAGAATCAATCGAACATAAACAGCCAGATGGTACACCAAAATTGACGGAATTGGAAATCACTGACTTGCTAATTATTGCACAAGTATTTGTATTCTTTGGTGCTGGATTCGAAACTTCATCTACAGCATCGAGTTACACTTTACATCAACTGGCTTTTAACCCTGAATGCCAGGAAAAAGTCCAAGAGGAAATAGATAGAGTCCTAGCAAAACACAACAACAAAATAACTTATGAAGCGGTTCAAGAGATGAAGTACTTAGAAATGTGTTTCTATGAGGGTATGAGAATGTATCCATCGGTCGGATACTTGGTAAGAATGTGCACAGTTCCTGAATATACGTTTCCTGAAATAGATTTGACTATCAATGAAGGAGTCAAATGCTACATTCCAATTCAAGCAATTAACAGAGATGAACGTTTCTTCGAGAATCCAAACAAATTTGACCCTGAAAGGTACCGTGAAGGAACCAGGCATCTCAAAGACTTTTACATGCCTTTTGGAGATGGACCTCGAGCTTGTGCCGGTTAGTATATACCTAAATATATAATATGTTGATGATATTATAATCAAAAAATGATAACCTTTATACAAAGTAATGAATTTACAAATAATACGCTTACATTGTAAGTATTTGAGATAAACATAATAACGCTATCAATAAAAACAGAATTAATTTACATGATAAAAAAACGATTAAATGAAGATACTCGTAATTAATGGAAATAAATACCTAGATTATTTTTGGAATGTTGGAAACGAGATTATCATCTAAGTTTAAAAAAAAAGAGATCTTCATATAAAACGCCATAACACGAACGATGTACAGGTCAAACGGAAACGATGACCTACGTGCTGGTAATCCGTTGTTATTTGATTATAATCTTGCCATTAGGATAATAAAACAATTGTCTTCTCAATTTCAGGAGAAAGATTAGGCCAGATGCAATCTATCGCTGGCATCGCAGCAGTCCTGCAGAAGTTCAGCTTAGAACCTGCCGCTTGCAGTTTATTGAACCCACTTCCAGAACCAGCTGGAGTAGTGTCAGAAGGCTTCGTTGGTGGTCTCCCACTCAAGTTGAAGAAACGCGTGAAGTGATCATCAGCGGACTTTGATATCCACGTGTTCGATAAAAAGTGAATCAATCAGGATTAAAAAAGACTAAAAGTGTAGATTATTGAATTATATCATCTTTAAAAAGAAAATGCAGATAAGATGATACACTTGTTATTTAATATTATGATTGAATTTGATAGGATAAGTGAAATTATATAAAGTGATTGCTAAGGGCCGCATTTATAATCAGCTCTCAAGAGTGACAGCGAATTTGAGTTCGTATCAGAAATGTCATTTCAGTACAAAACGACCTGTCAAATCCATACTTAATATTGCTCTCAATCTTGAGATCGCTTTATAAATACGAACCTAAGAATCAGAGTTTTTTTAATGGATGTGAAAAAACCAACTTTTCTAAAATTAGATAATTTTAAACAAAAACTGGTTTGTTTGGTGTAATCATAGACAAAATTAATCTAGAGTAAGTTAGTCCATGGGTGTAATCAAATAATTATTTAACCTTGAAAGGCTAAAGTCCAAAAAATATCTGACTCACAAAAAATGATACTCACCATAGAAGCATCCAGAAGGCTAATCCCAGGATCACCTTTTTCTCCTTTCGGTCCTGGAGGGCCTGGGATGCTTAGAGCAGCACGGCCCTTAAAATAAAGTGCGTAATTACATAAAAAAAAAAGAAACAAATACTTACACAAAAATACTGACAACATGACGGATATTATAAATACTGCGAGGTTTATGTTTTTGGAATTTGACACTCGCAGAGTTAATGTTATGTTAAATACCTACCCACACATCTACACCCTACTTAGTATAATTTTCGTGCTACTCTGATTTAAATCTGGATTTTATTACTAGACTATGAACACGCAGTTTACAAAGATAAGCTTTTATATTACTCACCCCCCAACTAGAGGACCCGGATTCACCCTTGTCCCCAGGTCTTCCCGGAGGCCCCGGTAGACCCTGTAGACCCTGAAGTCCACGCGGGCCTGGAGTGCCTGGCCTTCCTCTGCGGCCTCGAGGGCCTAGATCTCCCTTTTCGCCCTACAAAATAATAAAGTGTTTATTTTTAAAATTTTATTTTTTCCTTTTATGTGAGTTGTAATGTAAGGTCAAAGAATGACCTCGATAATATACATAATGTATAAAAAAATATTCAAAAATAAAAAATGTCAAGTTGCAGGGCTAGTTTACAAAAAAGTTGAACTCAAATAAACAAAGGTGGATTGGCATTAACAACTGCGAAATAAACTTGATGATATTATTCCGTCTGATGATCGCACGTCGCGTATTATTATTTTGGAACTGAACTGACCAGACTAAAAACACTTAAACATTATTAACATAGTCTATAAATAGAACAAGGTCAAAAAGTTACTTTATTTTTTAGATCGTGTTACTATGAAATGAAATATTTTGGTTGGATTTACATCATTGTTTAATACCTATATTTTTATAAGTAGGTATCTAAATCAATGGAATTAATAATAACTTAAAACAATCGTCATTATTTTTTTATGTTTGAAAAATATTTTTTCTGTGTTGATTCTTTGACAAGGTATTTACTTTGAGCCCTGACTATCTCATTACATTACAACAGTTACATACACGCAATAATTTTGCAGTCAGAAGTAGGTAAATTGGCAAGTAAGCCTTGAAAGTAACAATGAACATTACCTTGATAGTAACAATGTCAGATCCACTGGCTGTGATGCTGACAGGTCCTGGGGGTCCTCTTTCGCCTCTTTCTCCTTTTAGGCCCGGGGGCCCTGGGGGTCCTGAACTTCCAGGCATTCCTGATGGACCGATGTCCCCTCTTTCACCGGATTTGCCGTCTTTTCCAGGAATTCCTGGAGTGCCGTCAAGTCCTCGGTTGCCTTTTTCTCCCTGGATGGAGAATTATGTGGTATTTCTTATTAATTATACGATTAGTATTTATTATGTCTGTTCTGTTTCTACTGGTCTAAAGATATCACTCACCTTTTCACCTTTATCTCCTTTTGATGCAGGGACTCGAAGTTGTCCTAGAAATATTAAGAAATTTTAAGACAAGATTCAATCATAGAATCTATTCACGAACTTTGACTTAAAACAATTGTCATTTACATTTTATCTTTTAAATTCAAATAACATTAAAAATACACCAAAAACTTAATTATGTAATAGTAGGTATAGGTAAGAGTTAATTATTAAGCAAATCAAAACTCACAACACTATAATGGTGTGATATAATTATCAATTCCGTATAATCGAAGTGCTATGCCTTGGAATTTATTAGATCATTATAAACAACACTTAAAACACCCAGGTCCAAAACATGAAAATATTTAAATTATTATTGTACCTACTTACCAGCAGACAGAAATTCCGGGTCATCCGAACTAAATACTCCAGATGAAAGCGGGGGCCCAGGTGGTCCAGGCTCACCACGCTCGCCTTAATAAAAGAAGCTAAGATTAGAGATTTAGTATTGATAATTATTATTTTATTACCAAAAAGCTAAATGCTGGACAACATAACATAACAACAAAAGCTATTAGTTGAATTTGCAAGCCTAGACAGGTTGAACAAGAGTTCTATGTCAAAAATCTGGGTTGCTGGCTGTCCTTCAAAAATCCATCCTTTGGTCTTAAGGGTCTATGTCCTCGAGCTCGGTATTCGAAATCTGTCAAAATTTGACGTTATTTCGCTACTCATACTGGCACAGGCCGTCCACACACACATAGGTTGATTCTGCAGTGGTACCATTGAAATACGTTTTGCGCCTCTAAGACCGAGAACATTCTTCAGCATAATAGACATGTTCACTTTTGTACGTAGCGTTAACGTGGTAATGGTAAGTATTGTATTGTACTATAAAATAAAAAAATAAAAAATATTTCTTCTTACTTATTTATATGCGACAAGAGATTCCCTTTTTCTTCAAGAAAAACAAATACTCTTTTAATTTTTTTTGTAGAACATCAGTGAACACTGATCAGAGATCACATTTATAGGTATCTACCCTTTATACATAGAACACATCAAATAAACGTTTATTTTTACATTATTTAACAAGAACAGATTAAATGAAATCAAAAACTGGTGGAAATCGGTACAAGACTTCAAAATAAGCAGCAATTTCCGGTCTTGAATAATTCACATCAATACAACTAAACAGACCTGAAAGTGCCAAACTTAAAATGGCAATATCTCAAAAACTATCGATCCTAGAGTACTGGTGTATAGGGACAAATGATAGGCCTTGACGAGATCTACATTTCGGATAACCGTGTCACTTTTGACAGCTGTCATTTGAAATGTAAATCTCGTCAAGGCTTATCATTTGTCCCTATACACCAGTACTCTAGGATCGATAGTTATTGAGACATTGCCATTTTAAGTTAGACACCTGTCATCTGAAATAAAGATCTTGTCTAGATCAGAAAGTATTAGCAGGGAAGAAGTCATGGCCCAATTTAACACCTTGCCCTATAGCAAAACGCGCTGAAAACGCGCGTGTGCGCGCGTCTCTGCACGTTTTCAGCGCGTTTGACTTGCGTACAAAATACGCGATACTAACGCAAGCATAGTGTGAAAAGGTTAAAATGATCCGCAGGCCTTACATTCGCTAAACGTATGAGTTGCGTCCTCTGCGCGTATTCAGCGCGTAATCATAACCCAGAGAATAGTTTAGTACTTTGTCAAAATCCTAAGAAAATCCAGTTTTTTTAATCAAAACACCGGATTTTCTCAGGATTTTGACAAAATACTAAATTTCTCTCTGGATTATGACCAGTATTTTGTCAAAGTAAGGGTTAGGCAAAATCCAGCCGCCATACAAAATAAAAAGTCAAATATCTCCTCAAAGATAAGAGATAGGTAGGACAATGGAGGGCTACTTCCAGTGGTCATGAAAATCCAAGATAGCGGATACAAAATGGCGCCCAAAAAAAAATTGCTCCGATCAGTCTGAAATTAAGCAGGTGTGAGGTCGCTGACGTATTGATTCGATATTTTTGATTCGTTTTCTGGTTCCACCATTTTTCAAAATGGCTGCCGTACAAGCTCAGGGTCTTTTGTATGGAGAACTTTGATTTGGCTCTGGCGTAGAAACAGTTGCTCGTGGGGGGAGCTGATAGCACTATTATGGTGTTTCATGTGTTAAATTATTATTATTGTTGTATCCTCTCTCCCTACCAGCAACTGTTTGTCATGCAAGGATTTTCTGTATGGGGAGCTTTGATTGGCCCTGGCGCGGGAACAGTTGTAGCGAGGGAGGATGGGTATTTTTTGATGGGCAGGTATGTAAAACGACCAATCCGCGGAGTGGTATTGACAAAATACCAGACCCCGAACTACATTAAAAAAAAACGATGTCATGGGTCGTCGGGTCAACATGGTTCATGTCTGCGGGGATGAGTTGTCAGTGCGGGGTTAAGTTATCAGTGCGGGATGAGTTATCAGAACGGGGATGATTTGTCAGTGTGGGATAAATTGTCAGCGCGGGATGAGTTGTCAGTTGGGAATGAGTTGACAGTGTGGGATAAATTGTCAGCGCGGGATGAGTTGTCAGTAGGGAATAAGTTAACAGTGCGGGGATGAGTTGTCAGTGCGGGGATGAGTTGTCAGTAGGGAATGAGTTGACAGTGTGGGATAAATTATCAGCGCGGGATGAGTTGTCAGTAGGGAATGAGTTGACAGTGCGGGGATGAGTTGTCCTCTCATCCCGCACTGACAACTTATGATGCGCTGACAATTTATCCCGCACCGACAACTTATCGCGCTCTGACAACTCATCCCCGCCCTGAAAACTCACCCCGCACCGCACTGATAACTCTTCCCCGCACTGACAACTCATCCCCGCCGACACGACCCATGTTGACCCGACGACCCATGACAGCGTTTTTTTTATTTAGTTCGGTATCTGGCATTTCTTCTATGCCATTTCGCGGTGTGGTTGAATCAAAAACTGCTCACTTCGCGGGCTGGCATTTCATCAGTAGGTACCACTCCGCGGATTGGTCGTTTTACATACCTGCCAAACCCCGAATTCGGCAATTGGCTTTTTCGTGTTTGCCAGTCCGCGAATGGTTGCTTCAAAACGCTCAATGGCCGATATACAACCGAAATAAAAGGACATTTTGGGAATAGCGCGTTTTGAATTTGCCAATCCGCGAAATGATCCTTTTTTTCGGCTAATGAACGATTTCGGGGATTGTGCTGAACACATACAATGCTTTATCTCCACTCATACGTACAGTACGGCCATAAATATTGCACATATGCCCTTCGAAAGAGACAGCATTAGTATTAGTAGCGCTGTCACTTTCTTATATTCGACTTAAGAACAGGATAGCAAATAAACACATGACATTGACATTCCTAATCTGACATTAAATTGCTTAAATTTGACATTAGATTGCTTATTTAACGTAAAATAAGGAACATGCTCTATGTTCGGTTCTTATTTAAAGCAGCTTATGTCAAATTAGGAACGTCAAACACATGTGTTTATTTGCTATCCTGTTCTTATGTCAAAGTAAAGAAAGTGACAGCGCTATCTTAAAATTAGTTAAGAATGGGGCGGCCAGAATCGAGGGCAATGTTAAACAAAACTTTTTTTTTTTCAAACTGAACAGCTTTCAAAAATGAACAACTTTTTTCATAACTGAACAACTTTTTTCAAACTGAACAACTTATTTTAAACTGAACAACTTTTCTGGAAACTGAACAACTTTTCTGGAAATTGAAACTTTTCTCAAAATTGAACAACTTTTCTCAAACTGAACAACTTTTTTTAATAATTCGAAATATGAAAAATAAAATATCCCGCCCATAGAAATTGACTCGAGCCGCTGACACCATTTGTATGGGAGGACCAATTTATTTTTCGTAATTCAACCTATGTTCTTTGTGGAAAGTTGTTCAGTTTCATGGGTAGAATAACACCCTATTTAAAAAATTGCTACATATTTTTTTAAAGTCCTAGTATAATATTATTATTATTTTACGTAATGTAAACTATTTCTACATTATGGGGTATGTGCTTGAAATAAAACCTCTTTTTATTGTATACTTATTTTACTTTTGTTCTATGGTACCACTGCAGTGACAGACTTGATTTTTACCTTGTAAGTATACAAGAAAAGATGGCGGAATTTTGGATGCGAGCGGCCGTAACCTCTCACCTTGACAGCCCGCAGGCGACTGAAAGAATGGAACATCGTGCCTGTCGTAATATAGGTTGAATTTTGACCTGCGCGCGCCATACTAATTTGTATGACAAAAATGAGCCAAATTATATTGCATATTTAATAACTAATTGCAATTGCTATTTAAATCGAATTATAAAACAATGACCATCTACGTGTTCTTTGTTTCTTTTGCGATTAATTTGATGTAAGTATTGTTGCTTTTACGTCGCTCAAAAACCTACACTTAGTCAAGAGCTGCGTGACTATTTCATACTTTTTCATTGATTTCTCAAGCGTTTTTCTGTAATTTATTATATGACTGTATGTTATTATTATTTGATCTATTTGTTCTCCATTTTATACTGAATAGAATGGTATAATGTTCTTATCAATAAAACTTTTTTGAAAGTACTAAACTAGTCAATTTCCGAATCTTGTTTAGCCGATTTCCCATACTTACCTCCTTAAGGATGAATATCTTATCAATATTTAGTAAACTTTCCGTTCATTACGGTACATTCTGAGAAATTGATGTGAAATGCGTATATTTTGCTTCATCAAAATATTGTCAGGCGTTTTAGACACACTACCTTTTTCACCTTTATCAGCCGGCCTGCCATTCGCACCTGGAATACCAGGTCTTCCATCTAGACCTGGAGTACCTCGTTCTCCTTTTACCCCTCGATCGCCTTGAGGACCAGGGTGACCCTAAAATGAAAAGTTTCAGATTCAGAACTTTATTTGCAATAGAAAATAACAGTTAAAAATGATCGTTTATTTAGGCATACAGGTGCTGCATGGTATGCGTTTGCGGGTCCTCATTGTATATTGTAGTAGGTACTCTTTGTTATAATTTGTCGTGCCAATTGGCCATCTTTAATTTTTCATTACACAACTTACTCTGTCTCCTTTAGGTCCAGTCAACCCAGGCAGTCCTCGTTCACCCTTGTGGCCTGTAAAGCCTCTTTCTCCTGGAGGCCCTACAGGTCCCGGTTGACCCGCATCTCCTTTCGGCCCTGGGGCCCCGGGTCTACCCATTGCTCCACCATATGGTAGGGTATCCTGAGTGAAATATTTATTGTTTGATAGACATTTATAAAGAATTCGTCAATGATTTTATTGATATCAATGAAAAGATAAACTTCAAAGAATAAAATGCTCAATAGTGTAATTTACTACGATGTTTGTAACTCTCAAACTAAATGATTGTCGTAATAGTAACATCAAATCGTTTGAACCAAAATATTTTCGTAGCGAGAAACTTTAAAAGATCTTCAACATTCAAACTTCGAATAAAGTGTTTCACTAGAAATTCCTACTCAAAAAAGTTTCCGAAGCCCGTGTCGCGAACTGCCGTGACATCTGACAATACACGAAAGTTCAAGCGATTGAAATGAATTCTCTTATCTCCTGCGATATAAATCATGGGCTGAAAGGCTCTCGTACTTTTGTCAAAGTTCCCAAAGCGGTTTGTTTGCAAAAACACACAATCGGCAGTTGCTAAAGTCATTCGTTTCTGTTTGAAACTGATTCTTGACAATGAAGAGTTAATCGAATCGAGATCCTCCGGGGATGGCGATGAATAATGTTCTTTGTCATTCATGCAAAAGACAGTTAATAGATAAGTATGTATAC
The DNA here is from genome assembly GCA_029255725.1 of Scrobipalpa atriplicella. Taxonomy (NCBI): domain Eukaryota; kingdom Metazoa; phylum Arthropoda; class Insecta; order Lepidoptera; family Gelechiidae; genus Scrobipalpa; species Scrobipalpa atriplicella. Next base: position 18,153 of record JARACY010002542.1, read on the forward strand.
TTGTCTTTGTGTTCAAACTCAGTATCTCTAAAGATTTTTCTTTTACGTAAATCTATCTAATGCTTAAACTATAGTAAGCACTACTGGGATAAAAGAAGTTTGAAATGCTAATGTGTACTTGCTACATAATACTGTTCCTTTTAGACATCATGATTTTCTTAAACTTACCTTGTATATTTGTCTAGGTTTCCAATTAGACTAAAACAAAACGGTTTGCATGAAAATAAAACGTTACATAATTATAAGGACTAGAATACTAATTATACTCATACTGATAAAAGCATCATAAAAATATGTTGTCAATTTTAGTAATGGGCAGTACCTATACCTCCTACTTCTAGCGGTTAGCTTAATTTAATAAAAATATTATGTTTATAAAGTATAGTTAGTTAGTAATCCTAATTTATCCTTACGTCAAAGTTTCCATAATCCGAAGGCGCAGCTGGGCCTGGAGGCCCTGGTAAACCCGGAATACCAGGTCTACCATCCACTCCTGGCTCTCCTTTAGGCCCAATTTGTCCTTCAGGACCCCGGGGTCCCGAGTCACCTCGGTCACCTTTGTCCCCTCGAGGTCCCACTGGGCCTCGCTCGCCTGGCATTCCTGGTTGACCCTGGACATCATAACGTAGGATCAAATTGAAGGGATCACATGAAGTATGAAATTAAAAAGTTGGAATACATGGGGTTGATATAGTCAACAGCTGTAAAGTACCTAAAGCTACACTTGATGCTCACAATTGTGAAAGTTTTTAAGAAAAATACAAGTGTCTAGTAAACAAATCAAAATAACAATCAATTTATTAGGTGATTTAACATTAATTTAAATTAAAACATGGAAATCAAAACTCACAGGAATACCAGGTGATCCAGTTCTTCCATCAGCTCCAACAAGACCTGGTGGACCTCTAGGGCCCTGCAGCTCAGGGTTGGTCTTCAGTAAGGACAGGAAAACACTAGAGTTGCAGCCGCATTGCCCTATAGGGCCGTAGTTCTCTCCGTAGACGATTTGCTGGGAACAAGAAGAAAGAGATATTTAACCAAATGTAAATGTTGAAATTTCGCATTTATACATCTACACGCTACACTGTGCGCGATAATGCTGATTTGGTTTTGTATGGAATCTAGAAGAAGTATGGAAAGATACTGACCGGCTTCTGATTGATGTCCAATGGGATCGCATGGAAAAAGAAATTGTTTAATTAAAATAAGCACTTGTTCTAAATTAAAGTACAATATGTATATCACCTCATACATAGATTGCATTTCAATTTTCAACATAAACTAAATAAGTGGAGCTTTATCCATTCATTTATTAAGAATAAAAACGCTCCACTGGGTATTTTCATTGAAATAAATCTGAATTAAGCCTTTAAACTCATCTACGTAACGTGACATTCCACTTAAAACCCCTCGTTGAGTCAAATGAATCGATAGCCGAACTCGATCGTTGGCCAAGCGCCAGTGCATAATAAAGTTTGTTATAGTAGTTAGCTCCAACTTAATACTCCGTATTGGTTAGCGATAGTTCGCATAATGATAGCTATTGTGATCCAATGTTCGTGTTATCACCAACATATGGTATGTTGTTGTGGGGTGAGAGTATAGATGTGTTCAAGCGCCTGTTATATGAGTCGTGTGTCTATTGTCGTATCAGATATCAACTTTGAACTCTTCAAGCAAGATAATGTTATCGATTCGGTGAGGACACGACTTGACTAAATCTTATCTTTCTGGTCTTTCATGATAAAAATGACATTTGGCCATTTTAGTCAAGATTTAATGATTTTATGCGCATCCAAATTGCCCCAAACACCTAATGCGCGCCATGAATTAATTTTGCCACTGAAATTATAAGTACTGTTTATCACTGACTTCAGTTTTAATAATCTCTATTAGTTATTATATTAGGCCTGCTTCAGCAGTTCAGCACATTAAATGCTATTTACTTGAAAAACAGTATGCTAATGAGGTATCACCAAAGAAATGAAGATTAAATTGTTACGCCGTAACGTGTCCTTTCCCAACAAAATACGCAAAATAAGTCTCTTTAGAGCCGTATGCAAATGCGAAGTGGGCAGAACAAATCCGCATATCTGTAGCGGGTCTAGACCGCAGGGATCTCGTTTAGCCTGCGGGCCTCACCTGCTCTCTGTAAACAAAGCTGGGCCAAAGCGGGCCCGGTTACAATTTGGAAGAGACAGCGAGTTTCAAGGCGTTTTCTATATTCGTCCCTTCTTAGAAGAATATCCTTTTTAAAACTATTCCTAATGAGCCAGAATAGAATAATTCTTTATTATCTGTACCGAGTCTAGACCACGGGGATTTCGTTTAGCCTGCGAGCCTCACCTGCTCTCTGTAAACAAAGCTGGGCCAAAGCGGGCCCGGTTACAATTTGGAAGAGACAGAGAGTACCACTGGTAGCAACTAGAGACGTAGATCTGAGAATCGCACTGGCTGATGATGCCGATCTTTTTGTTTAGTTTAGTTTAGTTTATTTATTTCACAATACAGGTTTCACAATATAATTAAATTACAAGCAATAATATAATGTCCGCCGTAATGTGATCGTCAAATTGTACAATATCAATTTAGTTAATATGTCAACAATTAAAATAAAAACAATAATAATTAATACAAATTAATAATTCAAAGGATGATGGGCATATTGCACCCAGCTCCATTTGTGATTTCACTAGCTGGTCCTAAAACACATGATTAAAATGAGCATTTTTTATTATGAGGGTAAAAAAAAATCTCCATTGGATCCTGAGATATTAAGAGAGCTCTCATTTCATACAAATTGCTAGCAAGGAAAGGTCAAGTAAGAGTGGTTTCTGCCCTCCACCAATGAAACTAGTGTGGGTCGAAACCACTGACAAAACCGAGAATATTCTGTTTAGGCACAGAAAAATTCGTCCCAGCGGTCACCAGAAAAAAATACATTCCCGGATGACTTTTCTCCTCCACCAATGAAACCGTTGCAGGTCGAAAGTATTGACAAAACCGAGTATATTTTGTCAAGGCACTGAAAAATTTGATCGTCGATATTTATTATTTTTCCCTTTAGACCACTCGTTGTTGCTATCTCTGCCGTCTCGCCGCTCACAATGCGAGTGGCAGTATCAGAGCTGCCTCAATGCGCTATTGAAAGCAACTCTTTCCATAACACGCCGTGCGGTCACTTGAGACGACCACCATAATGGACTTGTTGATTTTATCTTTTTTACGGTAAAATATTACCTGAAGGATGTGGTTTCCTTATTTCTATCGTTCGTGATTTATTTTAAGTCTGTGTTTTTTATACGTAAGACGTAAGTAACTAGAAGTTAAAGCCCGCAGGATCATTTTGATGAAAAAAATGATCTAGTCAACATGTAGGTAGCAAGCAATTTCAGTGTAAATATAATTTGAAATCTGAGAAGCCGTTGTCGAAAGTATTCTTATTATCGTCTAACAAATCTTCTCGAAAAGATGATAAGATCGAATACCCTACTCCAACCTGCTTAAAAGATTTGTTTACGTTACTTTACAAAAGTAATTTATTTTTCTAACAATCAAAATTTATAATGCTCTTTAGCGTGTCGATGGCTGTCTGCCACTGTTGTCTATTGCAGCTCAGAATTTGGCTATTCTAATCAGCTCTCAAGAGTGACAGCGAGTTTGAGTTCGTATCAGAAATGTCATTTCAGTACAAAACAGCCTGTCAAATCCATACTTAATATTGCGCTCAATCTTGAGATCGCTTTATAAATACGAGCCTAAGTATACTTAACTTACCCCATCACCAGATCCTGAATACTCAGTCAAGGGACCCGGCGTTCCTGGTGGTCCAGGTGCACCAGGAGGTCCTGGTGGACCTCGGATTGACTCCCCAGGTGGACCCTGTTACATAAGACAATTATATTAGATTGTATCTTAAAAAGTTGTTACAACCAACATCGTATCTTTCATTTACAGTCTAATAAGAACAGTTGAAGAAGATGATACTAAAAATCTAATTTTAGCCAAAACATTCCAGCTATGGCAGTTATATTATGTGAATTACAACAGTTGGCGAACAAAACAATTAGACGGCGCATAGTAACTATACTCTATTAAAAAAAATATCCAGCAGATGCCTATCGCTGCCAAAGTATAATTTATTTTAATTAAACGTAACTTTGTGAGTCGATTTTAAAGTTAAAATTTACAAAATATGATTAATTGCCTATGTCCGAGAAGCGCAAAGGTAATGTATTCCTTCGTATAATTTAGGTGCTTGAAACGTGTCAAATGTACTCGTATGCTATGATGAGTATTCTAAATTCAAAACATTCTATGTAAAAATTCTACGCCTCCGCTCTGCCTACGTCAACAAAAAAGTGAGTCGTACATTTTTCACTGGTTGTAATTCGGTGCCGGCGCCCCGCAGTGCCGGGATGCGTATTGTTTCGCCTCTCGATTTATCGCGCCCCGCCTTGCAAAACCATTTCAATTACATGCCATTTTTACATGCCACGATCCATTTAATCAAATATAGTAATAAAAAAAGTATTTGTAGAACCACTCTGTCTATGCCTACATCAACAAAAAAGAGAGTCGTTCATTTTTCACTTGTTGTTATTCGGTGCTGGGTGCTGGCTAGTTCTTGTTTTTCCCGTCCCGCGGTGCAAAACCAATTTAATAACACGCTGTTTTTACATTCCATCGCATATAAAATTTTTATTTGTAAAAAAGAGCAAAAACATAGGAAAAAGTTTGAATTATAATGTAAGTAAAGAAGAAACGATAGTCACTTTCTTACGATAAGTTACCACACGCAGAGTAAATTTGACTAGCAGATATTTGACAGTCTAATGATGAATCCAATCATAATAAGGTGTGTTATTATTTATTGGATGTTAGAAAATTTACAAAGCACTATGTATTTATTTAATTTATAAAAAAATACAAATAAATCATCTCTACAATGCAGTACGTTTCTTCAAATATTTTTTCAGAGAATTTCTGCAGATCAATTACTTCAGATAGGAGAGGAATTGTCACGGGATTCTTCGTAGGCGAATCTGTGAGTAAATATAGTAAATATCGTGATCGTCCCGTACAGTTCAAATGGGCGTGTAACTCTGATGATATATAGCCATTACGAACATGTACAGGGTGAACGCTAATGGGTCAAAGCTTTCCGCCCTATAGAATTACGTTACGTACAGATTTTGTATATTCACGCCATGTGAATACAATAAGTAGTATAAATAAAAAAAATACTGGCACCAGGGTTTATCGGGTCGATCGACTCGAAACCCACACGATAGAAGAAGAAAAAAAAGAGAGTCTTTAGTGCTATATTTTTAAATAAACAAATAAATAGAGTTGATTTTTAAACACATTAAAACATTTGCTAATAAGAGTCCTATTACGACATGGAGTTCGTTTGCGCTTACACTCATAAATAAATGGAGATTTTATCAGTTTTCTATCAATAGATTTTTTTAAAATTTAAAATGGTAGATATCTTGCCCTTGGTCCTCGTTCGCCTTTTTCTCCCCTCCACCTCATCGGGTATCCTGAAATAAAAATATCAAAACACAATTTCAGGCAATTCTTTGGTTCCTTTTAAAATTTTGTTTACATTTGTTCTTATGTAAAAGAAGAGGTCTTTACTCAGCAGTGGCTAAGCTGAAATAATTATCAAGATTTTAGAAATAGTCTTGCTTTTTCCAAACTCTTTTATTTTTATCCTATGCAAAATTTAAAATAAACTCTGTTACGTACCGTCTAATCCTGGCGGGGGCGGTGGAAATGGGGGGATCGTACCGTACCTCCCGCTTCCCTCCACATCACCTTCCTCCTGGTCCACCTGTAGTTAACAATTAATTACTACTCGCTTAGAAAGTGTAAGCAGGTAATAGAAATGGCTAAGCATATTTGGCCTTGCGGATACAAGCGTGACAGTTTATGACAAATGGTCTCTGATGTTTATATAATTAACGTATAAGTAACATAAATAATGTCGTTGAAAAATAAATCCTTATTTAAATGTAAATACGTAGGTATCTTTATGAATACAAGATTAAAACACGTCAAGTTGATTTTGTAAGAGAGATCGAAAATCATTTTCAAAACTTACATACTGGACATAAAATTCAAATTAAATCAAATCATATATAGGTAGTACTTTATTGTACACAGGAAAACAAAAATTAAACAGACATAACATGACATAAGTGTACAGAGGGCGGCCTTATTGCTTAGGTAGCAATTTCTAAAATTCTTTCAGGGCATAAAAAAAATATCTTCTTTCGTAAAAATAAACAAAACATTTATAATGCGCTTTAAGAAATTCAATATCAGGGAAACTTGCAAAGTTAGCAGGCTAAGTAGATAGCTGCGTTCGACCACAGCTTTCACCAGCAAAAGTTCATGACCTACTTAAATTGCTAAGGAGGCAACTCGAGTTGTTGAAGTGTAAATTTAGTTTTGAGTGCTTGAAAACAACTTTTTGATCTTTACCTCTTTAGACTGCTGTGAAATTTGCCTCATTAAGACTCTACTTCTCATGAGTAGTGCTAGTTAAATATTCCTCAGTAATTGCAGACTGAAATGCAAATTTGTATTTTCTACGAGAACATTTTGTAGCAAAAAGAAGAAAATTTGGACGTTCGGTCTGATCTGATACTATGAAAGTGCCATTTTGCGTTCAGTGTCATTTCTATTACCTTATTTTCCTTTTTCTGTGCGTGGGTTTGAGACAGGCTTAAATATGTGTGTGTACCCTTAATTAGTTGCAGATTTACTTTGCAGGTGTGTCTAGTGTTGGATTAGGCGGGATCATGACTATAGTTTTAGGACGGGTCGGAATATTTAGATGTTAATATTTATTTTTAGCCCGCATGCAAACTCAGCAATTAACAGGGGTTAGTAAATAGAACAAAGGTCTTATCATTTCATATTTTGACTTGTTATTCTTTTGGGAGTAATTAAAGAAATAACAGCAGCAGGCATTGTGAATTTGTTTGACATCCTACTTAAGTATACGTATTTAAGTGCGTGCGTAGTGTTCACGAGTAAATTTTATAAACTCAGCTCTAATTTTTAAGCTTGAAGCCACTTCTAGGTTTCTAACTGTAAAATAAACATTAAAATTGGGTCATTATTTTTAGAGTTTGTCGATTAAAAATAAAATAAAATTGTGTGTATGATAAACAATTTTCAAGTGCCAAAAAAAACTGTCATTCATAAACATTAATAAAGGTCACCTTTGTAAATAAAACAAACAATATTGTTCTATATTACGGGTCAGTATGTAGAGTAGAAGCTAACAATGACAGTGTGTAGCAAAAGGGGAGTGCCAGTGACAAGCAGTCCTTGATCCTCACGTGGTGTCGTAAGCATTTTTCTGGGAAAATAGAGTTGGGAGATTTCAGTATCTTCATTTTTGTGCACGCAAATATACGGTTCCAAATTTCGGACTCTGCTAGCCTAGTCGTGCCTTTATGTGTTTTCTTTTTCCATGCTAATTTTTCCTAGTTAAAACTTTTGTTATATTCATATCGGATTTTTATCAAGATTTATATTTTGTTGCAATAGTTCTGGCTTACGACCGTGGAAAATCCAGCACTAAAACAGTTTGTTTAGTTCTATGGTGTTTATGCAAATTATTAGTATAGTAGGCTTCTAAGGAAGCATCGTGGATTTTGTGTCGGTCAACTCAGGCTTAAACTAGAGTCAAGAGTAAACCCAAATAAAAAAAAATTGCAAATTAATATACAAATCGGGCTAGGAAAAAAAATATACCCATATAGTGCGAATAGCACGTTACTTTACTAACCGTAACACCACATCTCTATTTCTCATGTGAGGGAATATATTTTTTCTGCTACGGCTGACACAACATTGTATCTTTTCTTTGGACTCTCTTATTAAGATGCGTCATCGCATACAATAATATTTTTGTATACTTTTCCCGACGATTTGTTAGAAAGAAAATATTGTTGATTCAGATTTTATTTCATGACATTGCTATTATTGATGGAATATTTCTTTTTGAAATGAAATAATGTTTTACTTGCCTACACAAAATGTTCACCACAATCAGACAATTTGTATGGAAAAGCCATTTTCTTTTTTTTTTCATTTTCCTGAAAGAATTTCCTGGTGAAAGAGGTTCAGTTTCATTGCCTTGAGCAACTACCTATCAGTTTGCGTTAAGATGCAACTTGCACCCAATATCTTGCTTATTCCCTCGGGAAAACTCATTAAGAATCGCGAATGGTCCAACTTCAATTCGTATACATCACGCAAACTGTTAAGGATAAGTTCCACAAAGAATCGTAACACTAATAGCAGTGAGCAAGTGTTTGTTCATACAGAACAAATGTTTGGGGTGAGCTGACTCGCAATCGTAGCGAACATTCGAGTTCGGGCAAACAACTCCAGTATTTGGATAAGGGGTTATACAGGGTGTAAAAAAAGTACTACGTTGCTTTAAACCATATGTTCTACTGATTATACCAAACAACTTTGCCAAAGCAAAAAAATTTTAGCTCGAAAAAAAATTGCTTATTTTCATACAAAGATACTCTCCGGGATCTGCAGTTTTGTATGGACGAAGCAAAATTTTATTTCGAGTTAAAAAAAAATGTTCTTTGAGAAAGTTGTTTGGTATCGTCAGTCGAACATGTGGTTCAAAGGAACGCAGTACTTTTTTTTACACCCTGTATAGTCTGCGGGATATAATCTGAGTATTTGGATAAGGGATTATATAATATAGTCTGCGGGATATAATCTGAAGTTTGGTCGGGGATTCGACGACAACTCTGCATTACTCTATGCATATTACAAGTTTTCATAGTTGCAAAGAGTGTATGACTTAATGTGGCCAGCCAATAATTTTTCTGATGCTGGCTAAGTGTGTCAATTTTTGCTTGACTTCCCCAAGCGAGTTTTGTATCGAACCTTTATACCTATGACGGTATTAAAAGGGGGCTGACAAGATTCAAACAAGTAATTATATTATTATGTTTATTTTGTTGATGATGTTAAATGAATAAAGTGTAACAACAGCTTTTAGAATTTAGAGCACCAAATTTCAACGTTTTTGTAAAAGGTTTTACGTGCAAAACTGGTAGTTTTAGAGCAACAGCGAATGCAGAATGTAGCGACAAAAGTATTTGATTACGAAGTTATACGAAACGGTTGCGCTGAATAGGTAATCCTCCGCGTTTCTGGTAATATTAAAATATTTAATGTTCCCGTGTTATTTACGTTTGGGCGGATTGCCTAGCTTTTGCAAACTTCGCAAAGTATTTTCAGTTTTAATATGTTGCTCTTTATTACGTTCCGTTTGGGCAACGTGTGGGTTCTCTATTTACAAGTTATTTAATATCATTTTTAATACTTTGAAAGGTTATAACGCGGTAGTTCACTCCTTAATATAAATTAGTTAATAGTTTAGTAAATAATAAAATAGAGTTTTGACTATTTGAAAGTATTTTACTACTATGGTCACGAGAAAATTATATTTGGAATATCTGAAAAGCAAACAATGTTATCTACAGGAAATTAACTTGATGGCCTAGTCTAAATAGATAACCAGATCGATAAGTACGCAATTTTCTTTAATTGCCAATGCCTTTTTTGGTTTCTCTTTTCTTTTTAAATGTGACGCTCCTCAAATAAATGCTCTTAAATATCCATGCTAATCAGAAAATATGTATACTCCACAGTTCGAAGTTCTTACTTCATCGCCGATGAGACTTGAGTCAGTCTGAGTACTAAGCATCAATGAAACTTGTATGTTACCGATCCGTACTCAAACAATAATTTCATCAGTACTCCTCCCATGCGGCACTAAATTGAGACCTAACTGTTTTGCTGTTGTTACTTGCAACTACTTGTAACTACTATAGAGTTGGTAGTTACATGTAAAACAAAGTGTTGTAGTTGTAGCTTCCATCTTAGTTTTATGGACTCGTGTTCTGTTGTAATTTGCGCTTTGAGCTTGAGCTATTTCTGACACAAAGGAACTTTACTTAGTTTTATCTACCTACATCTTCTTATCTAGGTACAGACAATAATGCATGTATCCCTTTCGAGTAAGGAAGAAAGTTAATGGCTTACTAAAATAATTCTCTGCCATGTCTAACAATGGTATCGATTTGCATGCGCACAAAATTACTAAATATTGACTAAAAACGTCACCTGTCATTGTCTATTCTGAGAGAACAGAAAAGGCAGGCAACAATTTCGGTTAAGATTTAGTTAAGTCATGCTCTCCACAAATCGATAGCAAAAGTTATGTTGAGGGTGATTTCAGATAAGGGTGCATTGCTATAATACTTATAGTGATAGGTTGTCCGCCACCTTTTACAAAACACAAAAGCCCTCAAATTCCTCTACTGTAAAAAATTAAAGTGTGTTAAGGAAGAGAAGCTAAGAAGTAATTCAGCATGGAAGCAAGTAAGTCCTAAAGAAGTTGCATTTAATGACTGAGCACAAATAGCTTTTAAACACAACTTTATGGGGAGAAGACTGTATTACATTTAATGTGCGGTTGTTGACTCTACCACTAGTAGGTATAGTTATATATTATGTCGTAGGATGAATTGATAATTAGAATCTTCGCGAAAATCTTAATTTTGCAAAAACTCGGATAATTAGACAACGGTGAAAACATTACTGGAAATAGTCTGGATTTTTGTGAAAAAAACTCGTCGTTCTTGTAACATTGATTCACCATTGTCTAATTATCCGTGTTTTCGCAAAATCACTAGGATTTTCGCGAAGAATCGAATTATCAAATCATTCCTACGACATGTATATGGATTATCGCTCGTAATGATTATGACACGACAATGCCCGATATAATGCTAAACGATCTTTTGTTTCAGGATCAGCAGGCTTAAGTCGGGCATTTCGCATTTTATTGACAAACAGAAATAATTCATTGGTTTATCGATAATATGGAAACTAGGTTGTTCACGAATACTTTAACTTTAAAAATAACCTCATGAAAATGTGAACGCGCCTTTGGGCTTTTCTAGACTAGGATTCAATTTCTTCGACCCCAGATATAAATCAAGGTGACATTTTGCTATTTAGTTATCAATTAGCATAGGTTTAATTTTGACAGTTACATAAATAATTACTTAGTTAAATGAGTAAAAAAATATTTAGCCTTAACTAAATAAAAATATTTTATTAATTTTTCAAATCCCAACAAAATTGTGTAATGCACGGATTGTCCATTATAGACGCACTTGTCTGATAATATGATTATTAATTGCATCTAATTTCAAACATATTTTTTTGGCATGGCAGATTTACACAAATAATAAAGAAAACGGAAACAGAAAGTTAGAATCCTAATAATTACAGAATTGAGTTTTTAACCGTTATTAATGTGGTTATTAACATTGTGTGAAATATAGGACGTTTATAGGTATTTTCTCTTAGGTACTATGTGAGGTTGTGAGAAATTGTAAATTCACAAGTTGGTTAGTAAAAGACAATCACATTCTGCTGGTGAGTGGGATGGACATCACATTTTGCTGGTTAGTGGAATTTTAGTGGTTCAGCTTGGGTTCAGCATAAAACGTGAAACAAAAGTAAACAAAAAAGAAAAATAATTACCAAAAAATTGTCAATGTCAATCTCTTCGCCTCCGCTGCCTTTACCCATTTCCTGTTCATAAAATACGTTTATAATTGAAATTGTTCCCGTGTAATATTTTATCCAAGTTAAAATGAAAACAAAATTCCTTTGAAAATAAACCAAATAAAGAATGTAATTTAAATAAAAATGTTTTTAAAGTAATGAAATAATTCTTTGCAAAGTTAAGTACATGATGAATTTCAAAAATACAATCTTGCAAAAATACAGCAAGGGCGTTTTTGCACTTATCCGTATCCAATTCGTATCCGTATCCAATCCGATTTGACCTTCCTAGTAAATTGTATGACGGCTTGTGCACCCGTCCATATAAGTTTCATGTGGATATGTATTGGATACGGATTGGGCGCTTTTCCACTAGACGTCACGTCAACGGCAACGGCGACGGCACGGCGACGATCACGTGACAATATCTATGGGAATCGATGACATGCCGTGACGGTGCCGTGCCGGCAAGTGGAAAAGCGTGTTATATAATTTCATTGATTTTCATACATTATCTCACCTACGATATCGTCGACGGTACCGTGCCGTCGCCGTTGCCGTTGACGTGCCGTCTAGTAGAAAAGCGCTCATTGGATACGGATAACAGTACAAACGCCTTAAATTAAAAGTATAATAAAGGGTCTCAACTTACCTCGAAAGTGTTGACGCACTGCACCTCGGCTTGCGACGGCGATCCATATAGCTTCAGTTCTTGGAACGCACCCTGTATGACAATAAGGGTCACCACTTGACACCAAATCGATGTCATATCGGCTGACAACTTATCGACCTTATCGTATTTTATCGCTGTTCATAATCGACTGCACCTATTAGGATCGGCTTGTTTGCGATGTTCTGATTGTGAAGGATCTAGTTTTTTTAACAATATGCAAAAGTAGGATAATATCCATCCTGACACTAAGATGTAATTATGATTATAACACTGGTCAACTTTGGCCAAGAAACAGATTTTTGAACTCCAATTCATAATTTTTTTTTGTAAATTGGGGGCTCCCCCAATTTGTTCAGTTTGATTTTCCTTTATGTTCCTTGGGGAAAGTTACTTAGAGTTTCATAAACTTTCGTTAGGTAGGTGATGACAGTGTTGCGTATTGTTATTTTACAGCAATGTATTCTACAAACTGATAGAACTGTGATGATTCCAATTATGTTCGAATTTTATTTAGAACTGTGAACTAATTATTTTGATTGGGTTTAGTAAACTAATCAGATCAGAATTAAATGTAACAAATTAGAATATCATTTTAAGCTTCATATTTATGGTTTGTTTAATCACTGAAAATTTGGAAACACGAAATATTAATTGGAAATAGTTTATCTGTCTGCTGATTTCAAAATTAACCACAATTTATTTGTTTATGTCGTGGGTATTATGCTTAATTCTAATGGCTTTTTTTTTTTGTAATTATTCAAGTCAAGACAAAATGTAGTGTTCCATATAATACGACATACCTACTTAGTCATTGCTCTTCTCGACGCTAACGTCACTTTGACAGGATTATAACCAGCTGTTGTTTTTCTGTCTCTATTTTATTCAAATTTTAGAAAGTGACAGGTCCAAACAAAAATAAGGTAAGTTGTATCTACAACAGAATTGCCACCATTGCATACGTGAGCTAGATTGTTGTTTGTGTGTCTTTTCAGAATTATTATTTTCTCCCTGAGATGGCTGCTGTATTATTAAAAATACTACAAATTTTCTACCGTACATTACTAAGTAAGTTTAAATATAATAATATCCCAAAACTCTATCTTTAGCTTCCTAGAAAGGTGGAAATTCGAAGCGATAATAGGAACCAGTAAATGCTTTCTCTGCTCACTATACTGCGGACGTTCTAATGTTTCCTGGAACCGCACTGACTGGCGTTTTTAATTGAGATATCTAAATTTTCCTCCATTTGGAATAGCGGGCAGGATATTGTCAAGATAGGTCTATTAAAGCAGTTTCTATTTTTGGTTCTGAAATGTCAACAACTACGAGTAAGTATCTATCTGACTTGCTGCTAGATGTCATAGCTCCCACGCGAAAAATATTTAATACCACTCACAAGCGAGGTTTTTTGCCATCTTTCTTCTACGGTATCGATTCAGCCGATATCAGTATCATTCATTGTCTTCTGAATTAAACATATTACTTGTCACTTGTTAGAAATACAAAAGAGATATAAGTAGGTAGTTAATAGCTGAGTTTGACTGAAAGGCTGTCAAAATGGTGTAAGAGATTACGCATGGAGTTACGCAAAATAAGAGAGCATGCTAGAAGATGTCGCCTTAAAATGGGTACTTTTATGCGTGTAAACGACACTTTGACAGCTGTAAAGTATGTTGTTGATTTTCTTTCAAGAATATTACGAAAAGTAACAATAGCTAATTCCATAGTGTAGGTATTTTTCAAAGGATTGCCTACTTGTAATCAACGAAACTATTTCAAAACTAGGTCTGTTGTGGATAACGACTTTAAAGTGGCGGTTATTGTGATGTGAACTTTAATTTTCATTCATATTTTATGCTAATACAATCAAATACCTTTTATTAAAAATTTAATAATTAAATTATACAGGTACAATACTTTGTATAAAAATAAATAAAAGCAATACTTTCTATAAAAGGTACTTTTACATTTAAGTACTTAAGTACAATAATAAAAGATATTGTTTAGCGACGGATAATAGGTTTAGATAACAAACTAGTAGTTTTAGATAGCGAATAATGATCAGAACACATTATTTATATTATATTTAGGACGACCACAAAAATAATTTTCACTTTTTAATAGCACGTCAAAGATTTATCACGCAATTTTTATTATTCACATTAAAATGACAGTTGAATTTCACAAGTTGCACTATTATATTTTCGATTTTTTTCACAATGCATTCAGTCAGTGTATGTATTTTATTTATTTATTTCACAATTATTTATTTTAAAAACCACACATGATACGTGCGGACGTTGCGCGTGCGCTGGATTGCACTAACTTTAAACCACATTATCTTAAAGGATAGCCGCACTACGTCCAGAACATCTGGACACCTTCCATCCTGATATTTCCTATAGACATGAAAGGGCTAGAGAGGTCATGTTAAACTGGAGGGTTGTAAAGACGTGACGAATGCTGTAAAGGAATTTTTATTCATTTCACTGTTGTCTTATGGTTAAGGATCAGAGGGCTAAAAAGACCATGTAGATAGTAAAAGTTTAAAGCGTGAGGGGTTTGAACCCATGGCCACATTGGCCACCCATGCTGGTAATTAACCGTATTTCTATGCTTGACTGGGATAAAAAAAAAACAATTAATGTATAATCTGATTCTCTATCTAGAGTGTTACTATCCAGGCATTTTTTTTAGAAGCCTGTAATGAATCTCGAGGGTTCCAAAGTAGTGTAATTTAGGCGATAGGATAACAACCATTTACTGCGATTTTCCCTGTCCTTGAATCGTAGAAATTCACCTGGAGCATTATAAACATGCCAATAAGTGGGTATATACTCAACAAGCACCATTAGCCATTATCCTCCTAATCTCTCCAGATATCCCCTCATCCCCGTTCAGATAAGATCTCGTCAACTTGAAAATAAATACCTACTGATTAGGTCTAACAAATCAACGAGGCCAGCCATAAATAAAACCGAGGCAAAGCGGCTCTTATCTTATTGTCCGCTTTGTTCAGCGATTCGTTCACGGAGATTTCGCTTGTCCGATATCTGGAGGATCCAAATTGAGGGATGCTTTTGTCTCATAAGAGTTGGTAAGTTTCAATACCGGTACATGCTACTTATGCGACAGATTGTTTACCTTTTGAGGGACATTTCAGATAATATTACCGAAGCCCTTGGCTCCATCTTCTGATTTTATTTAGATAATAAGCCTAGGCAGAGAAAGAATTCTAGCAGTTTTTGGTTGTTTTCGTCTCGTTAGTCAATATCCTGAGGGTCAGTGGTAAGTTTATGTCTTAAAATACATCGTTACCTTTGGCTCCGTACAGTAAGTATGTATATGTTACGATTGTGGGATTGTGCGTAACATTATATACTAGAAAAATAGAGCATTCTGAACTCCCAATGTTGCTAAATTTCAAAATGCATGCAAAAATTACAAAACTATTATCCTTAACCACTGGTAAGGGGTTACCATTGTTTGATAGTGAAATAAAAAATGAGATTCACAACGAAATATTATGCAAACCAAAAACAGCTTGTAATCCGTTGTATTTCTTTTTTATATTGCCCCAACGGAATTCCATTACTTTTACGAGGTGCGAAACAAAGAACGAAAAGCCGACTACAATTTTGCGCACGTACGTACGTATGTTTCCCGCTTTTTATCCAAGATATTTTTTTGTCTGTAGAGATAGCAGGTAGCACCCCTTTGAGTAAAACGGTTGACTGTGCCCGAATAATTCAACGCGGCTGAATATTCAGCGCTGTTAAAGCAACAAACTACAGGCAGTCTACAACGCTGTCGAAAGCCCATCTCCTCGATAAAACAAGGTTTTCGGCTGTTTTCGGTTTTCGAGTCAAACCGGTTTCCGACACAAAAGCCCGGGAAAACTCCGCAAACACGCCCGTGAAACCGCGTTTTTATTATTTTTTCGCATTTGCACACAAAGAACGGTATTTTGGAAAACATTTTTCATTGTATAGATTTTTCTATTCAGTGGCTGGAAAAACTTGAATAGAAAATTGCTGCTTTCGTTTTGTTTGCGGTCGCTTCGCATAGAAGCATACCGAGTGGCGTGTTATGGAAACAAAAGTTCCTAGCTACAGGTTTAGGTGAAAATTCGCACTACATTGAGATGGTCCAGGCTAACACCACATCACTTTTTTTTTTTCCTTACATATAAAAAACATTTGTCGATCTTGCGGAGTGCGAAATATCTGCCCGACTTGGAATCGAAATAAAATAGAATGTTTTACGTAAGAGGTAGAGTTCTAGGTATAGAGCAAGGGTATAGTCTCTTATTTCTATTGCAACTAGTCTGTGCCGCCTGGCCATTATTAGGTATTTCAACGTACGTGACTAAATTCATTAAGCCCTACTCATTTCAGCCGAGGCGCTAACGAGCTAACTGTCGCACTTCGACAAAGCGCTAACTGCAATAGGTAATTAATGGAAGACAAACTGATACCGGCGAAGGAAGATATGTGGATGACTTCTCCCAAATTAATTTGGAACAAATCAGCCATACCTTAATCTTGTTAACAACAAAAATTTCTTCTTATATTAATATGCAGCTAGTAGATATGGTACTTGGGTCCGCAGAGAAAAAGTACTAAGTTATGAAAGTGTAGTGTAAAAATTTGATTAAATACAAGCTTCTTTCCACACCATAATGGTGAATTTCAAACAATCCCTGAAAAGAAAAAAAACTATATTCTGCAACTCTACATTGTAAAGAATGCGGAGTAAAAGCAAATCACTGATTAGAGAAAGTCGCTCTTCTAGCTCCATTTACTCTTCTGTGAAGCAAATAATGCAAATTTTATCTTTTTAATTTCCTCGAGAATCAATTCTTCACACTCAAAGTGCCTTAACCGATAGAACAAGGTGCTAAAACTCATTAAGCTCGTTTCTCAAGCCTGCACGGCACTCAAGCTGCATGCGTCAAGCTGAGCTCTTTGACAAAGCGCTATTCGCTGCCGACAGGATCTAATTACTCTATTACTACACCTTAGTAACACCTTTAGTGGGGAACTTGTTTCGGATATACCGGGTGTAATAAAATTAGCTGACCAAACTTTAGAGCAAGAAACTACCTGTGTAACTGAACAACTTTCCTGAAAGACCATAACTAAATCAAATTTGAAAAATTTATTCGGCCTTCCCATAAATACTTAATGACTCCAGCCGCGGACACCTACCTATAGTATGGGAGGGACAATTTTTTTTTCTATATTTCGACTTAGGTTCCTGGGGGACAGTTGTTCAGTTTCACAGGCAGGTTCTCACCATAAATTCTGTCAGCAAATTTTTTATACACCCAGTACAATAAGTAAAAGGAGATCTGGTCGAAAAATTAAGTTTCAGCTGATAAATCCAAGACAGATGTGATGTGACCTATTCAGTAATCAATTTAGCAATCGGTAGGTAAGATGTCGTACCAACTAAGTTTAGATTGGTATCGACTAATTAAAGTCAATAAGGATGCTTTCCAAGCTTTGCGCACTATTAAATTCCCAAATTCGTCAAATCTGGGAATTTAGATCATGATAATGAATCAAGTAGATGGTACCACGTTATGCGTTAATACAATAATAGTTAGATTAGACTGATGAAAGAAAAGAGGATTGTTTCCATAATTAAATAAGTATTTCACCAGCAATGATTTTTTTTCACGTAGATATAATTTTATTTGTTGTTAAGAGTCATCATCATCATTAATTTAAGAGCATTGCTCTTGTCGGTTGAGTAAATGAAGTAAGCGCCAGGTCTTCCCGCATTCCGCCTTCTCCTTGACTTGTTAAGAGTAACATTTTTTTTTGAAAAATAAAATGATTGAGACACTTTTCAGGCAATTTATTCAAATCAACAAAAATGGAAATTGTTGAACAATATTGACAAAATGGCGGCTATCGAAAGGTTTTTTAATTAAAAATACGAGTAAAGTGAGTTTTGTCCCACCTCGATTCTCGTGACACCAAAAGCCTGGACTAAAAGTAATTCCCGACTGCGGCCGCTTTATTTTCTGCTACATTTGAGTAAGGTGACCATGATTTCAAGACCTGAAGACCTGTAGGTATACGTATGATTGACAGTGACAGGAGGTACATGTAGTACTTGGAGCGATAAAAACTTTCAAGTTACCACAGTGCCCCTCTATTAAGTTTACTTTTAAAGCCAGGAAGAGAAAAATTACAAGTTTTAATAATTCTAAATTTTGTATTTACGCTTATGTTATGGGGTACGCAGAGTGACAAAAGCTAAATAGAGATCGTTTTCACCTCGTCTGACTGACCGCTGCTGCGTATATTATTTTGCTATGACATTGACTATGTTTGTTAGCCCATTGTCTAAATCGCAAAACACTGAAACCTTCAGATCCCTCTTATAGGTTTTACAGCAGCTACAAGAGGGATCTCTGTCCCACATTTTACCGTTATCCTGGCCACCGTACAACATGCAGGCTGGCACACGAACGGTGC
The DNA here is from genome assembly GCA_029255725.1 of Scrobipalpa atriplicella. NCBI lineage: Eukaryota > Metazoa > Arthropoda > Insecta > Lepidoptera > Gelechiidae > Scrobipalpa > Scrobipalpa atriplicella. The sequence goes on from JARACY010002542.1 coordinate 36,954, forward strand.
TGTATTCACGTTGATTCTGTATTTTTATGTAACTCCAGCGCTTGCTACCTCTGCACATCCATAGTTTGTTGCAATTGCAATGTAACGTTGTTTGATTAAAAATGCCTATCATAAGTAGACGCTTGCATGATCCCAGCAATTACTCAGTCGGCTAGGTAACAGGAAAATTGTAATTGAAAATCGTTTACAGGAAAACCTAAAGTGGATTGGATTTTCCAGGAATGCGAGTAGATTTACTGAATTGAATTAAATATTTGGTTTAAATAAAAATAGATAAAAAGTTATTTTTTTAACGAAAGTGCAAAAGTAATGAACCTCTCTGTTTGGTTTTACATGAAACAATTTTATGTATAGTCGTTTATTTTGTTTATCTTGTATTCCGCATTTTTCTTTACCGTGATATAAATTGGCTTAGGGTGTGCTATCGAGATTCTACGTATTAGTGTACGGTCAATTTAACAACTTTAATGTTATCGTCCTTTATAACAGTGTAGGCATATTACAACAAATAAATAGGACCATCAGACAGGTAATAAATGGTCAGGGGGCGTAGGTGGGACTTGACAGATTCTATCCCCCGCTCATCCATCATCGGGTCAGTTCCGCCCCCGCTGACCTGGAGACCTGGGGGGGGGTGACACAGCGAGGCTTTTGTTTTAAACGCTCTTATCTCACGATCCGAAACCGGTTTCCGAAAACTACAATTTCAAATAACAATGCGATGATCATTGCGAAGCCTGTAAGCCTATTGTATCCTACATGGGATAAATGCGCTAAACTCCCACGCAATGTAAGTAGTTTGATGAAAAGAGCGCTGAAGACTACCAGTAACAGTTTCACAAGTTAAAAACGTCAATAATCATAATAATAAAGTCTTAAATGCTTTTTTCACTCAATGATGACGATTCTGGCTAACAGCTGTAAGTTAAATTTCGTTATTCCTGAATCGACAGCTAACTTTACCACCATAACAGTGATGTTTGATTGTCTTTAAAATTTACGAAAATTGTACTAACATAATGTGAAACTTTAATAATGAGTGTTTCTAAGTTATAATATTTACTTATCTGCGGAGAGAGGTGAAGACCTTTTCATGAGTCCATAAAACATTTTACTGTTAATTATCTCCATTCCAACGGAGCCATGAGAAAGCTTAACGACTACCCGCAAAATGACTTAATTCCATTCATGAACATGCATCATTTAAAAAACCCATTTATAACATCAAAGGCAAAAAGTTATCGATAATCCGCTGTAACGAAAGGCTAAAATGTTTGACCCTTTATCGAGTTTGGAGCCAAATGAAAAATGACCAGCGGGTTTATTCTGAGCTGAGGGTGGGGTTACGGTATCGAAACGAAAGTATCGATACCATCTTAGATTAAGGACTGGTCCTCGCGCGCTCCGACTAAGATTCCGCCCTACCTAAGAACAGTGCGGCAACTTTTGATTCTAGTGTGCGTGAGACATTAGTGTAAATACGAGTGGTTTGTGTTTGTTTGCGTGCGAATCTCCATAAAAATCCGGCTCGGTTAGGCTGAAGCGTATTATAAATTCCCGAATTTTCAAGTACCTACCTACGCCGGCGGAATCTAGTCGGAGTGCGCGCGCGGAGACCAATTCTTAATCTAAGGATACCATATTGATACCAGTATCGGATTAAAAGTATCGATACCTTGCAGCTTAGATTAAGGCTTAATGTAAACCTTACAGTATGAGTACATTTTCATATTTCCCTTTGTCCATTGAACCGTACTTCTGTTCGTTGCAAAATTGCTGGTTAAAAACTTGGAAAATATAGACAACTATTTTTCAAATGTATTTTATGTGAATTGGTTGATGTAAACGTGGGAAAAGGGAGTTTTCTTTCACAAACCTAAAATATTATTGATACCGTAAACGTTAGAATAGCAAAAATAACACTCGTAAGCTAGGATAGTACGTATATATGTATTGCTTTGTGCTAAGTAATCGGATGTATCTCCATTATATTTTTTATCTGATTTCAATAAAGTATCGAGTATGTGTAAAAGTATCGATACGTACTGGATATCGTATCAAAAGTATCGAGTTTGAAAATATTTGGTATCGAAACAAATCCCTAGTCAAGGGTTGAAAGGATTGACCTAATAGGAGGGCGCCATGACGATTGAGCCAAGCCCGCAAAAAATATAATGGAGATACATCCGATTACTTAGCACAAAGCAATACATATATACGTACTATCCTAGCTTACGAGTGTTATTTTTGCTATTCTAACGTTTACGGTATCAATAATATTTTAGGTTTGTGAAAGAAAACTCCCTTTTCCCACGTTTACATCAACCAATTCACATAAAATACATTTGAAAAATAGTTGTCTATATTTTCCAAGTTTTTAACCAGCAATTTTGCAACGAACAGAAGTACGGTTCAATGGACAAAGGGAAATATGAAAATGTACTCATACTGTAAGGTTTACATTAAGCCTTAATCTAAGCTGCAAGGTATCGATACTTTTAATCCGATACTGGTATCAATATGGTATCCTTAGATTAAGAATTGGTCTCCGCGCGCGCACTCCGACTAGATTCCGCCGGCGTAGGTAGGTACTTGAAAATTCGGGAATTTATAATACGCTTCAGCCTAACCGAGCCGGATTTTTATGGAGATTCGCACGCAAACAAACACAAACCACTCGTATTTACACTAATGTCTCACGCACACTAGAATCAAAAGTTGCCGCACTGTTCTTAGGTAGGGCGGAATCTTAGTCGGAGCGCGCGAGGACCAGTCCTTAATCTAAGATGGTATCGATACTTTCGTTTCGATACCGTAACCCCACCCTCAGCTCAGAATAAACCCGCTGGTCATTTTTCATTTGGCTCCAAACTCGATAAAGGGTCAAACATTTTAGCCTTTCGTTACAGCGGATTATCGATAACTTTTTGCCTTTGATGTTATAAATGGGTTTTTTAAATGATGCATGTTCATGAATGGAATTAAGTCATTTTGCGGGTAGTCGTTAAGCTTTCTCATGGCTCCGTTGGAATGGAGATAATTAACAGTAAAATGTTTTATGGACTCATGAAAAGGTCTTCACCTCTCTCCGCAGATAAGTAAATATTATAACTTAGAAACACTCATTATTAAAGTTTCACATTATGTTAGTACAATTTTCGTAAATTTTAAAGACAATCAAACATCACTGTTATGGTGGTAAAGTTAGCTGTCGATTCAGGAATAACGAAATTTAACTTACAGCTGTTAGCCAGAATCGTCATCATTGAGTGAAAAAAGCATTTAAGACTTTATTATTATGATTATTGACGTTTTTAACTTGTGAAACTGTTACTGGTAGTCTTCAGCGCTCTTTTCATCAAACTACTTACATTGCGTGGGAGTTTAGCGCATTTATCCCATGTAGGATACAATAGGCTTACAGGCTTCGCAATGATCATCGCATTGTTATTTGAAATTGTAGTTTTCGGAAACCGGTTTCGGATCGTGAGATAAGAGCGTTTAAAACAAAAGCCTCGCTGTGTCACCCCCCCAGGTCTCCAGGTCAGCGGGGGCGGAACTGACCCGATGATGGATGAGCGGGGGATAGAATCTGTCAAGTCCCACCTACGCCCCCTGACCATTTATTACCTGTCTGATGGTCCTATTTATTTGTTGTAATATGCCTACACTGTTATAAAGGACGATAACATTAAAGTTGTTAAATTGACCGTACACTAATACGTAGAATCTCGATAGCACACCCTAAGCCAATTTATATCACGGTAAAGAAAAATGCGGAATACAAGATAAACAAAATAAACGACTATACATAAAATTGTTTCATGTAAAACCAAACAGAGAGGTTCATTACTTTTGCACTTTCGTTAAAAAAATAACTTTTTATCTATTTTTATTTAAACCAAATATTTAATTCAATTCAGTAAATCTACTCGCATTCCTGGAAAATCCAATCCACTTTAGGTTTTCCTGTAAACGATTTTCAATTACAATTTTCCTGTTACCTAGCCGACTGAGTAATTGCTGGGATCATGCAAGCGTCTACTTATGATAGGCATTTTTAATCAAACAACGTTACATTGCAATTGCAACAAACTATGGATGTGCAGAGGTAGCAAGCGCTGGAGTTACATAAAAATACAGAATCAACGTGAATACAGCACCGTTCGTGTGCCAGCCTGCATGTTGTACGGTGGCCAGGATAACGGTAAAATGTGGGACAGAGATCCCTCTTGTAGCTGCTGTAAAACCTATAAGAGGGATCTGAAGGTTTCAGTGTTTTGCGATTTAGACAATGGGCTAACAAACATAGTCAATGTCATAGCAAAATAATATACGCAGCAGCGGTCAGTCAGACGAGGTGAAAACGATCTCTATTTAGCTTTTGTCACTCTGCGTACCCATAACATAAGCGTAAATACAAAATTTAGAATTATTAAAACTTGTAATTTTTCTCTTCCTGGCTTTAAAAGTAAACTTAATAGAGGGGCACTGTGGTAACTTGAAAGTTTTTATCGCTCCAAGTACTACATGTACCTCCTGTCACTGTCAATCATACGTATACCTACAGGTCTTCAGGTCTTGAAATCATGGTCACCTTACTCAAATGTAGCAGAAAATAAAGCGGCCGCAGTCGGGAATTACTTTTAGTCCAGGCTTTTGGTGTCACGAGAATCGAGGTGGGACAAAACTCACTTTACTCGTATTTTTAATTAAAAAACCTTTCGATAGCCGCCATTA
>JARACY010002543.1:0-41689 GCA_029255725.1 Scrobipalpa atriplicella
GCTTATAGTAAGTAAGTACCTGCTAATATTACCCAAAGTACGTATAAAGAATCAAAATAATAATATGATAACACATAGATCACATTTGACAGATATGACTTAAGCGTCAAAGAAGTGTCAAACACTTATAATTTTGGTTCTAGGTACTGTAATAGCACAGTATAATATATAAACGTCAGACTATTGAATTATACTGTGGTAATAGATACCTATCACACAAGCCCAATTCTTTAGCTTGTATTTATCAAGCGATATCAAGATTGAGAGCAATATTAAGTTTAGATTTGACAGGTTGTTTTGTACTGGAATAACTTTTCTGAAACGAAGCTCGCTGTCACTCTTTAGAGCTGATTATAAATACGGGCCTAAACCTTGGTCATTACAACTTCAAGCCCAAGCTCCCTACAAGTGTGGACATACGCGGGACATACCCACCAGTACATCACTGCAAAAACAAAAATCCCTTTGAGCGACCGCGGCGCGCCGGCCGCAAAAAGTGCCAACTGACCACTGCTACAGCTGGACGATTCAATAAAGGATATAATTGGCCGATCGCCATTTTAATTGCAACAGTTGCGACCTTCTGCGACTGGGGCTGGTTTACGCGAAATACGTTTTTGTTTTAGCGCTAATTAGTTTAGTGGGTTTTTGTCCGATAAGACAGTCTTCTTCTTAGCGAGTGGATTTTCGAGTCGAACAACGACCCGATAAACCCTGGTGTCAGATTTTTTAAACCGCCTTTTAATAGCTGCTGGGCTGCTGGACATGGTTTATGTAACGACCACTATGAAAGACAGCGATCGACACCGACGATGGTTTAACGTGCATTAATCATATTCTTAACTGATAATCAGGTGAATCTGCATTGTCCTAGCCAAACTGGGGAAAAATTCACGAAGTGATAAATTAATAAATTTTAAATTTGCGCTCTCCCCGTGGGAATCTAACCCACGACGTTTGGATCGAGAGATTCGAGAGCCCATGGCTTAGACCACTAGATTGCGGAGGCAACAAAAAAAATTAGAAGTAGGTATTTGTCTTCCAGTGTTGTATAGAACAGCATCGCATTTTTTACATACATACATAAATCACGCCTTTATCCCTAATGGGGTAGGCAGAGCGTTAACGACCCAAACAAAGGTCATTACGGCACGTCTGACAAGTTTTGAGGGTTGTTTAAGATAGATCTGTATATTGCTGTAGTGATAGGTTGTCAGCCCATCGCCTAAATTACAATATACTAAAAACTTCGAATACCTTAGCTGGTTTTTACAGCATGCCCGGGAGGAGATGCAGCTGGCACATTCTATGTTTTTCTATCGCTCCCAGTCCAGTGGAAGACCGCATTTTTTAACCACCAAGATTTTCGAAAATTGAAACGCCAGGTACGCCATATGCGCGAAAAGTACGCCCACTCGTCTAAAGTGTCGCGTTTTACTAAAAAACGGACCCCAAAACTATAACTGAATGAAACGAAACGGATGTGAACGCCCTCCGGAACCCTTTAAAAAATAATAAAACAGTGAACAGGGCCCTTTACAATAGTGATACAAAAGAATTAAAAAATTCTTTCTAAATTTTTTTTCGCAACATCTGGCTATAAACCGGTACAAATAGAGATGTTAAAATATTTTTGATGATGTTTTAAATTTTGATTTCTGTTTTGTGGTGTGTTAAAGTCATCCAGTCATCAGAATTTATCAGTTTCTTCTATGCCCGGGCAATATAAAATCCAGGATAGGCTGACGTTGACAACCCATCACTACAGCAATACACAGTGAGATAATCCTTTAAATTGACAGCATTTCCAAAAAATAGGCCTTATACGCATTTCACGCACTTCAAAATAAATACATACATACATACATGTTTTGTGTACAATAAAGTGTTTTTACTTACTTACTTACATACATACATACATATAATCACGCCTTTATCCCTAATGGGGTAGACAGAGCGTAAACGACCTAAACTTAGGTCGTTCCGCCATTTCTGACAAATTTTGAGGGTTATTCCAGATGGATATTGCTATAGTGACAGGTTTTCAGCCCATCGCCTAAATTACAATACTGAAACCCTCGAAGCCCTTAGCTGATTTTTACAGCATGCCCGGGAGGATATGCAGCTGGCACATTCTATGTTTTTCTCTTACTCCCAGTCCAGCATGGAAGGAATAAAGGTGTAATATAATGAGCAACCAAACCCAACGAAAGATTTCTCGTTAAAATCGTACCGACAAAGCCAGGACTGTAAGGATGAAGTAGAAAACACAGCTCAGACAATCCAGAAACAATACTTTAACAAATGACCTACCCGCACTTGAAAATATTATATTCCTTGCTAACTACCGGGTACATAAGGGCCCGCGCAGACGGACGAGTGGTAATTTTAGGCCCGCGCACACGAGGCACGATTTATTGTAGCGTAAATAGTAACCGATGGAATATACGGCTGGAGAAAGCTTTAAAAACGAGAAAGGCGGGTGATAATTTAAAAATAGAACGGATTTAGGGCTTGGAATAAGGGCTGTCTAGTTACGACGTTTTGTACCTTATTGAGTCTATGTTTCTCAGTAAATAAAAAATCGATAAAAATTGATTTGATCTACAGTTCAGTTTACCTTTATCCCTCTCAAGGCTAGGTTAGGAAAATGTAGTCTGAATAAGCTAATTGTCTGATAGAAATAAGTAACATAAAATTGCATGTTTCGAAGAGCAGGTAACGCAGTTGGAAGGGGTATTTTGTATTAAACTTTATGAACACGTTCATCTTCAATAGTAGCAATTCGTTGCAAAATCATCGACATAACTAATATAAGTCCACCTGTCACTCTCTATCATGAGAGAACAGAACGGGATGGCAATAATTTTAGTTGAGATTCAGTTAAGTCGTGATGGTTACGAATCGGGCCCATTATCGACCCTTGAGAGTTAATTAGATTGAAAAGTATAAGAAATAAATTCAGTAGAGTATTAGGGAGCTCGTCCTTCAGAGATCTAAACGCAATATTTCTAAGGTCAAGGAACCTTCCCTCCAACGAATCTGCCTACAATAAGTCTGATTGTCACGTCGTGCACTCAGGCGCAGGCACGCTTTGACGCAGCCGCGCACGCGCACACGTATTTGCAGGGCTTTTTCACAAAACACCGCGCATTTGAAGTATGCTGGCTGCCCTTCTGTCTGGCTGGAAGAGATTGAATTTGGAATAAGGTGCGTCCTCGCTGTGAGCATTTGCTTGTAATGAGCATTTGGCGTCCCAAGCTCGCTGGTGTAGTGGATAGGGCTGCTGCCTCGTGCGGGAGGTCGTGGTTCAAATCCTATCACGTAGGTACCCGTTGGTATGTACACGTTGATTCGGCGCTTTTAAGGTGATGGAAAACACCGTGAGGAATTTCCTCAGGAAACCTGCACACACCTACGAAGAAATTGAAAGGTTATGAGTGGAGTCGACCAATCCGTACGGGGTTGTGGTCGACTAAGGCCCGATCACCCTAAATTTGTAGGGTACGCTCGTGCCCCTTGGTGAGGACATTATTTGAGCTGATGATGATGATGGATGATGGGCAATCTATTTATAAAGTCATTTGAAATTTAAGTGCTAATATTTTAAGGGTGAGTTTCTATCATGATACTGAACAACTTTCCCCAAGGAACATAGGTCAAAATATGAAAAAAAAAATGGCCCTCCCATACAAGTGGTGACAGCGGCTCGAGTCAATTTGTATGGGGGGCAATTTAAAAGACCTATAATATCCGGCAGGAATCCATACCAGTAGGATAACACAATTCTCCTATTCCACATTTATCCCCACGACGTTTTAGTGATATCTTATCTGCCTTATAAAATCCCCACCATGGTTCAATATGCAACCGAAACTAACAAAATAAGCTCGATACAACATACACTTGACACACAAACGGCCTAATCAAATGATTCTCTAAACTCGAACTTCATTATGGAACAAAGTAGATCTACAGGGGGTTGATAAATTGTAGTGATTTTCCAATGAGCTTCCCAGCGGGAACACCCTGTAGCACGCGGCTCTCGTTAGCTTCTGATACACACCCTGTATATTTTAAATTTGAGCGTAATTTAGTTACTTTATAATGCTTATTTGGGGTCTAATTTGTTAATTGAATGATGGGAATGAGACACCAAATTAAAATGATCTCAAAAAGTCTTAGGTAGATCAAAAATATTTTTTCTTTTGCATCTGAACTTTTTCAATAAGTAAATTAAAATATTTGTCAATTTTTTCTACTTATTTTCAAAGATAGAAAAGGATCTGCTTGTTTGTCGTCAAAGATCAAATATTATGTATTTTAGACGACGATTTTGATTTGTTATAAAAAACAAACAAAATACCATACACACAAGCACTAATTAAAGTATCGTATTATTGTCGCGTGCCCTGTACACTGTTGATTGTACCTACTCGTACCGTTTTTTTTTCCATACAAACACATTCAAGTTTTAATGGTAACGTATAAGGTTTCGGGTAATGATTGGGTCTCGATTGACAAGTGAGAAGTGTGCCAGGACCTTTATAGTATCGGTACTGATATTGAGTCGTAGGAATGTGATACTTTCTTTATTTTTCTTGGTAAATTGATCTTAAAAATATCGCTAGATTGGATTTATGTAGGTATTTTACGAAAAATATACACCTATCTATGGAAACCAGGGTTTATATGGGAAGGATATGAAACCTGGTGGTAATTCTTTCTTCAAGCTTATTGTAGAAGTTCATAATTAAAGATGTAGTAGAATATTTAATTATGAAATTCTATAAAAGAAGAAAGCTATTCAGACTTTTTGTAGTACGTAGCAGACATACATCATACAAAAAATCACGCCTTTTTCCCTATTGGGGTAGGCAGAGCAAAAACGAACTAAATAAAGGTCATTCCGCCACGTATGACAAGTTTTGAGGGTTATTATACAGGTGATTATATATATTGCTATAGTGACAGGTTGTCAGCCCATCGCCTAAATTGCAATACACTGAAACCCTCGATTCCCTTAGCTAATTTTTACAGCATGCACGGGAAGAGATGCAGCTGGCATATTCTATGTTTTTCTATCACTCCCAGTCCAGCATGGCAATCGGAAGCACGTAGCAGACGATGCCAAAAACTAGCATAACCAGGTAACTTGAGTCTATGTAGAGCCAAAATTTGCCAAATTTTCACACCAAACCCTCAAAAGTTACAGTCTACCGCAGAAGAAGTGTAAAACCACTTGCACTTGTTTGCACTTTCAACCATATCACCTTATAATAGAGACGATAATTACGTATTTATAACATTTGCCATCAGCAGATCAGCTGTATGTTCGTACAGTCAGCATCAAAAACCCATTCATACAAAAGCTCCCAGAATCTTTTTTCCTCCATCAAGAGCTGACCACGCCCGGTACAGTCAGCATAAAAGGAAGGAAGGGACGTATATTATTACACCATTGTAGTATGTTTGTTATTGTGTGCTCAGTATTTTTGATAGGGATTAGTTAGGATATCGGTTGTGCTTAAACTTTATAAACTAAAAGATAGGTGGTTCTTTTTTGCGAATTATAAATAGATACGTAAAAATTTTATTCGGTACCAGTTAGTTCGGTTCGGTTCGGTTCGGTTCGGTACATGTGTGATGATTATGGATGCAATAAACCTTTTATCTATCTATCTAATCTAATTACAATTAGACAACATCAAAAATAAATAGCTTAATATTTATAAATCTACTTAATATTTTATAATCTATGGCAGTCGCTGCTCTGTGTAAAAACCAGTACGGTACCCTCGAATAATCCCCTAGATCAGGTAGACGACCCCGTGAAATACAGAAACAGTTAAGTCTAGGAAGATGATGACTCTGTATGTCTAGAAGAATAATTTCGGTGCAACTCTTCTAACCCTTCTCTCTAAAGGTTAAACTTTATTTTTTTTAAAAACTTTTACGTTCAGCTGGTATAGCTACTGGCACTTTAACATGAGAACCGCTTATAGCAACATTTTCTATCTCCGTTGTAAAGATGCGCCTCCATGCTTCGGAGAACACGTTAGCAGCCAAATTACCATAACTGTGCGTTCTGTCGTTATGTCAATCAAATCACATCGCATCTCGGAATGGTAGGATTGAAATTGTACATCTAGTGGGACGAGTAGACCGCTATGTATACAGGGTGTAAAAAAAAGTACTGCGTTCCTTTAAACCACATGTTCTACTGATGATACCGAACAACTTTCCCAAAGTACAAAAATTATAGCTCAAAAAAAAAAAAAAATGCCTTTTAAAGGCAAAATTTTACTTCAAGCTAAAATTTTTGAGATTGGGAAAGTTGTTTGTTATGATTAGTAGGACATGTGGTTTATAGGAACGCAGTACTTTCTTTTACACCCTCTATGTAAACATAGTCACGTATGTAACCACTACGGGGTAGAAATCATCACTCAATCACGTTTTGCTAAGCCATCATCATCTAAACTTCAAAACAATACAATGAATGAAACCCTCGTCTGTCTCTACCTATGCCTTGGGGATGGGGACAATAGCAGCTAGAAAATTCTATTTTTATCTATCGCTCTTACCTAGTCCAGCAGGGTAAGTATCTGTCGTTTTACCACACTAGAAATGTCACTTCAATGCTGGACTGGGAGCGATAGAAAAACATAGAATGTGCCATCTGCATCTCCTCCCGAGCATGCTGTAAAAACCAACTAAGGGATTCAGGGGTTTCAGTGTATTGTAATTTAGGCGATGGGCTGACAACCTGACACTATAACAATTATACAGATCTATCTTAAACAACCCTCACCCGTTGTCAGACATGACGGAACGACCTTTGTTTAGGTCGTTGACGCTCTGCCTACCCCATTAGGGATAAATGCGTGATTTATGTATGTATGCATGAAATGTTATGATTTTGCATTCTATTTTCAAAATAACGGTACGTATTTATACCCTACCTTACTAATATAACAAAGATATCTTCAAAGAAGTTGAACAACTTTTTTTATAATCCCGCCCTTGGTCTCTACAAAAAGCTACACAATACAATTGTATTTTACCATACACTTTTTGTATGGAACCTTTTAGGAAGTGAAGTGTCACGTGGCGTGGACAAAAGGAGAATAGAATTGCGCATTTTTTATCGAAGTCGAGTAAATCTAAGCGGATTTTATACTAAGTTTTAGTCGACATATGAAATAGAAAGAGAGGGTGATGCTAATGATTTTTCTCAGTTAGTTTTGTACCAAAATAGCATTTGATTTAATACTTATTACTGCTTCTGTCTGTGGTCTAGTAGTCTGAGCCCATAGACTCCATTCGGAGATCATGTGTTCGATTCCCACAGGCAGGGAGAACATTTAATTTAATTTTAATAATTAAAGTTAATTTATCGCTTTGTGAGTTTTCCTCCAGTTTGGTTTGGACAATGCAGGCTGAATCGCCTGATTGTCTGTACGAAAAAGGATTCCGCGCTTCGGAGGGCACGTTAATGTCTCAGTTGCTGTTTTTGATAGCAGTCGTTACACAAACATTGTCAGAGGCCTTACCAGATACGCTATAAGGCCGTCTAAAACCTCTGACTTTAGGGTTCATCGGGTCATTCGTCGACTCAGTTACTGACCCTAGCAGATTGGCCACAGGTGTGGCCACCAAAAGGATCCGACAAAAACAAATTCAATCTTGAGAGTTATCAAAACTGTATTGTCCTCTTCACTGAAGAAACAAATTGAAACTTTTCAAATCAAAAGACACAGAAAACAACAAAAAGTGTCCAAAAAATTTGCAACCGGATCTTGCACCGGAATCACACATTAAATTAAAATAAAACTAAAATAAAAACATTAAGGCCCGTATTTATTAGAATTCAGAATTGAAAGACACCTGACTTCTGAGTTTTGTTTTATTTTTTTGTTTTGTTGTTCACTCGACACCTAAAGAATTCATTAATATTGAATTTTGATAAAAAGCGACCTTGGGTTGATTAGTTCCACTTGCGACTTTGGAATAGATCCTTATAAGGCTTTAGGTAAATAAAGTCTGTGTTGATTGTGTTTATTGGTTCGTTAGCAGACATTTAACCCCTAGTTTTTGAAAAACACTATACTCAGTTTTTTTATAGTTGATAGGTAATCATTTGCTCGCTATCTCATTTTATTGGTAGTTATGATAGATCGCGATTACCTAGATAGTGTCTGTTCACTCTCGAATTGAAAAGGCCCAGGGCCCAGGTTATAGCGATCTAAAAATAAAAAAACTCAGGTCCGATTTTACTCAGGTAAACTTAAACTTAAACTCAGGTAATTCAAGTTTATTCGAAAATGTTTTTCATTAATTTGGGAGTAAAAGCTTTAAAACTAATACTTATAGTAGGAAAGTTGGTCGCCTTTGTCGATTGATATTAATTTCAGACTATAGTTATTAGTGTTATATGTTAAATATATAGAATCCAGTTGTTGCGCATTCGTCGACACTTCAACCACACACAAGTCGTATTTTTGAATCACTCGAACTCCAGTGCGAAAACGAAAGAGTAACTTTCACATGCGATTTTCATACAATTTACCATGCGAATGTTAGTCTATTGTATGCGAATTCGATTCGAGTGATTCAAAAATATGGCTTCTGATAGAAAGATGAAAAAGACACAGAGCCACACGGCTTGCGCTAACTGGATCAATACAAAAGTTTCAAGAGGAGCCGACCACAATCACGCTTCCACGAGTCGACCTCATTTGATTCGTATTCGCGCTGAAGATCAGAAAAAAGATATTTCTATTCGCCAGGCAGCGGGAACCATCAAAAGTGAATTAGTGGCGAATCGGCAGCGGAAAGACGCGGGGCTTTTTATATTGTCGCGTTTTAGGGGTCCGTAAGGTCACAAACGTAACAAAAGTTGACATAATTCAAGACAAAATATTTTCTTCCGAATATTATGACATAGACCACATGCCCAAGACCTTACAGAACCACGGTCTTCTTCCCCCAGACGACCCTTGCAGTTGTCTTATAAGAGTGTCAGAGTTTTTAATCCACCTAATGCTAAGAAACCAACGGAATCCTTGCCTTTGCTGTCAACGCCCAATTATTCTGGATTCAGGCAAGTCCACAATGATCTTGATGACCCGATGAACCCAGATTTCAAAGTTTTTAAACCTATGAAATGGTCAAATTTGACAACCATTATCGAAGACTCGACCGGAACTGACAGTTTAACATGCCCTCCGAAGCACGGAACCCTTGCCTTCTTCCTCCAAGCCACCCTTGCCTGTGACGCCCAATTCTGGATTAAGCCAGGTCCACAATGAGACAGCGGGGCGCCGGCTCCGAACATACTAATGCGCGCAGCGGGTACCATGTGAACAACGCCTTATAGTGTGGTACAAGTAGAGTCTGGTTGTGGTGTGATTAGATCGAGATAGAAGGAGAAAGAAAACAAGTAACAATAGTAATGACACATACTGAATATTCCTGTTTCTGGGTGATCCCAGACCTAGCAGTAAAGAGAGATTGCTTTACAGTCTTTATAGAACTTTCTACATGCTCTGCATTGATTTTGAAAGTCTCCGTTGACCCAAACTCAATATTCGATTCATTCGGTAGTTCTATTACAAATTCTAATAGCTGCGAATAAGATTTTTCTTTACTGCTAGGTCTAGGATCAAATCTGACTACTTCTTTATATGTGACAATGGAAAGAATAAGCTAGATTAGTTTTTCATCGCTTTTTACAAGATAGCTACAGATGTGTAATAAAACTGGACGCCAGGATATCTACTAGCACTATTAGCATTCTATGACTGTGATATAATATAACGTTAGAATCATGCTATTTTTTCTCATATCACTCCCGCTTCCGCGTATGACATAGACCCCACAAAGGACGATTGATCTTTTTGTGCTCCCTAATGCATTGTGTGGCACATAGGTGGCATCAGGGTTTTGTTGTGCCACTATTTTACTTCCGCTTCAGCCTATGATATAAACCCCACAAAGGACGACTGTTTTTTTTGTGCCCCCTAATGCATTGTGTGGCACATAGGTGGCACCACGATTTTGTTGTGCCACTATGCTTAAGACTTCATAGCCCGCTACCGCTTCAGCCTATGATATAAACCCCACAAAGGACGAATGTTGATCTTTTTGTGCCCCCTAATGCATTGTGTGGCACATAGGTGGCATCCAGGTTTTTATTGTGCCACTGTGTTATTATAACGCTGACATATGAGGTGTATTAGCTTCTGTATAAAATCTGTTCTACATAATCACGCCTAATCACCCCTCATGGGGTAGGCAGAGCGTCAACAGATTAAACCTCTACGTCTGACAAAATATTGAAAGTAATCCTACATCCTACACACAACTAATATTTTAAATGCGAAAGCATGGATGTTTGAATGTTTGGATGTTTGTTACTCAATCACGCTTCAACCACTGGACGGATCAGGATGAAACTAGGCACACATGTCCTTATCTTTCCACGGGAATACTCATTTAACGTGGGTAAAACCGTTGGCGGAAAGCTAGCTTTAAATAAAAATGTGTAATGTGTATCGGTATTTTATAGGTATGTTATACACATATGGGGTACATACTAGCTTCTGTTTATAAGCTGTATAACATTTTTAAATCACGCTTAAATCCCTTATGGGGTAGGTTGAGAGGTCGTGAAAAATTGCAATACATACAAATTTTTACAAATGCTCGGGAAAATAAGAAGCTGGTTTATTCTTGTTCTTTTTATATTATTATGATTGCAGGTCATCATAGGCCCGTATTTATAATCAGCTCTCAAGAGTGACAGCAAGTTTGAGTTCGTATCAGAAATATCACTTCAGTACAAAACGACCTGTCAAATCCATACTTAATATTGCTCTCACTCTTGAGATCGCTTTATAAATACGGGCCATAGATGTTCCGTTTTATTAACACGTTTTTAATATCAACTAGGTACTTTGTTCTTGGAAACTCCTGGGTGTAGATGGTGGACTTCATTAAATAGTATTTCTACGTATAAAGTAATTAAGTCGCAAGCTATTGTATTTTTTTCTTTGTTTTGATATTATCAAGGAAAAGCGTCCTATTTAAAAACCTTTGTGGTGGTGAAAAGAAATTCGGAAAACGTTTATGATTTTTTATTTGTAATATGGGTCAATAAGTTTCCCCATGGGAACCAGATATTTTCCTGCGGTAGAAGTAGCCTGTGTTACATAGAGGAAACGTAGCATTCTAGAAGTGAAAGTATTTTATTTAGGCTCATATTTATAAAGCGATCTCAAGATCTCAAACTCGCTGTCACTCTTGAGAGCTGATTATAAATACGGGCCTTAGTATTTTTGTAAAAAGTCTCGTAGTTTTTGAGTTTATCTTGACTCTACGGTTACAGAGACAAAATCGTAGGTAAAGATTGGTATTGATTGATTGTATTGGTACAAAAACAATAAATCTTGACTAAAATGTCCACCTGTCATTGCCTATCCTGAGTATTCCTGAGAGAACATAGAGGGATAGCAACAATTTTGGTTAAGATTTAATAAATAAATAAATAAAAATAATAATTCATATTCTCCTCAAATCGATAGCAACGCTTACCTAGAAGAAACACTACTTTATTTAGAGTTGTGTAGCGCACAAACTCAGAGCTATTTTGTGATAAACTTTAATAGGACTAATGTAATGATCCTATGAATTTTAGATTGGAAAACCGAAGTCTGCCGTTTAGCTCGTAGGCTAAAATACAGCTAAAAACTCAATTATCTGAGAGTGAAAATGTAGTTCAAAAAACTAGGACATACAAATATTATTCATTATTTTGTAACATCTATTTAATTTTATATAACTACAGAAGGGTTATGTCATTTTTATATTATCCATGGCTATTGGGAAATGTCCTCAGCCCAACAATTCATTTGTCAACATGATTTTATTTATATTTCACAATGTGTTTCACAATCCACATGAATCCATCATAATCTGTTTATTATAAACTTGCTGTGCACTCCACTACACTATTTGTATCGACTGTACTGTTGAGTACAAAAGTGCTTACTGATATTAAAAATATAATATACCGGATGTAAGGGACAGCGTACCTACCAAAAACGGATAGGGGTTGCTCAGTCAACAAAACTAAAGAAATTTAACCAGGAAATTAAAAAAAATGGCGTTTCCATACAAATTGTCTGATCGGGGTATAGAAAAGTTTTTTTTTTCATTTCCTGAAAGAATCTCCAGGTGATAGTTGTTCAGTTTCGTTGACTGAGCAACCCCTATCCGTTTCTCGTACGTATCCCTTACACCTCGTATTTAATTTCATATTGTGCTTAAGTAGAGAAGAAGCCTATAATATTATGTATCCTATATGGTAGATGTGGGCTGAAGAAGATTATGACGATGATGATGATGATGAGACTTCCTCCATTGGGGTATTAGTAATTGTCATACTTAAGAAAGTACTACGCTTGACAGGCAGATGATCTAAATCGATGCATGGCTGCCATTCTCAGATGACGAGACGACGTCCTCACTTTAGACGAAAATAAGTATTTAACACAAAAAAAGGCAAACGTCTCAATGTCATTCAGTATAAACACGATTTAACCAAAATAAAGCCGTAACTGTCATTTTTCTCTTAATCAAACAGCAAGGGACGGTAGTTACATTACATTTGTTACATTTTGGTTCTTCTGTTACATTATACATAACTCTATATTTTTTCTATTCACTTTTCTGCTCACCTGCCCAGCCTTGTACCCGTCGCTCCGCATCGGTCCCCGCAAATCACAGAGCGCACAATACCCCGCTATTGTATGCGTGTGCGCATCGTACAACGCACTTTTGTAGTCGATTGTACGCGATGCGCGGTTTTCAATGCTACTATGATATAAAAGGCGAGTTTTATAAATATTTTGTTTGTTATATTTTAGGGTTTAAAGGGTTTTTGGAAGGGATATTAGTGTAATGCGTTGAGAGAGGATTATAGGCTTATCAACTTGGATTACATGTTTTAGTTTGTAAGAGATTCAATAAAAGCATTATTATGTTAATAATTAAGTAAAGGTGTAGAAATTAATCAACAAAACTTTGCGGTGTGAACCTACTCATAAAACTGAACAACTTTCTCCTAGGAAAATAGAGGTCAAAATATGAAAAAGTATTGGGCCTCCGATTCTTACTATACTGAATGTCATTTTTGTATAGGAGTCCCATATTTTTAAGTTAAAGTTTCATCAGCAATTTTTTTAAACCCAGTATATGTATGAGTATAGGGCATTTCTAGAATCATAATAAAATATCCCATTGAATGATCTTAAATTAAAAAAAAGCCATTCTCAAGAACTTTCAACATACACATACATACATAAATCACGCCTTTATCCCTAATGGGGTAGGCAGAGCGTCAACGACCCCAAAGAAGGTCGTTCCGCCACGTCTGACAAGTTTTGAGGGTTGTTTAAGATAGATCTGTATATTGCTGTAGTGACATGTTGTCAGCCCATCGCCTAAATTACAATATACTGAAACCCTCGAATTCATTAGCTGATTTTTACAGCATGCCCGGGAGGAGAAGCAGCTGGCATATTCTATGTTTTCTATCACTCAACTCAACAAATTGTTTTCGCAGCTATACCCGATCACAACGAAAAAAAGATGCAAAAACTACCTATTCTAAATAATACCTTATCCGCTCTTTCGGTCAAAATCACATTCTGAATGTAGATCGGAGGCACTCACGGTATTGAATGTATCCAGGAAAAAAATTGGCTACTGTATCCAATATCTTTTTCCGTTTCAAGCCACTATGACAAGAGAATAAACTTACACACTTGAAGATGCCATTTTTTTTTTGAGATTTGATTTTGGCTGCAGATCGGAATATTTATCATCGAAAATTCCCTGCTTGATCCAGGACCTAAGTTAGGAAGAGAGAAAGACAAATACAGATTTCTAAGCTCTACAGAATATGCAAAATGCCCTTTCTATGAAATTCAAATTTCACTCTAACTAAATGGCATTCCACAACATTTTTTTTAAGACAAACACTATCGAGTTCCTAGTCAGAAGATGTAGACATAGAGAAGTTATAAGGCCAGCTGTGTCATGTCATGTACAACCATTGTACGACATAGAGAGGTCGTGTATGACGAGGGTTTAGTCCCGTTATGTCAGATAGAAGGAGCTATAAAAACTATAACATCATAGAGATATTATTCTAGTCTAGATGTACTTAGTTGTTTCAAAGGTTGTATACATAGTTACATACCGGGTGTAAGGAACAGCTTCCCGCAAACTGATAGGGGTTGATCAGTCAACGAAACTGAACAACTTTTGCCAGGAAATGAGAAAAATAAATGACTTGCCCGTACCAAATGATCACCTCGATCAGACAATTTATAAGTAGGAAACCTACCTATTGGAAAGCCAATTTTTTAGCCCTATTAATTTGCCGAAAGCTGTAGGTATCCCGAAACAAAATGTGTATCGCTATATAGTGACAGGTTGCTGTCTTTGATAGTGGACGTCACACAAACCATGTCAGAGGTCTATTAACTGTGGTATAAGGCGGTTTAAAAACTCTGACACCAGGGTTTATCGGGTCTATCGTCTCGAAATCCACACGACAAGAAGTAGAAGAATATTGACACATTTTGGTCTTGTTTTTCTTTATTTTGTGTTTTTAGTTTCTTTACAGTCGTATTGTCTTTCTGTACTCCAAATATCCTGTACTACAAATAGATCTGCTTCAAAATGTATTTTTTTTACTTCGTGGGTACTACCGAAAAATCTCACCTTACTTAGAGCATTGGCGAAACAACAGATCTTCAAACATCTTACATTAATCAAATTTATTGGATTTGCACCCCTTTTCCGGTTCCAGAGGTCAAACTTCGCACACACTCCAAAACAGACCTTATTCCTTCGCAATATGCCTGAAAATCCTTAAACCTATTTCTATCTGCGACGCCGCTCCAAGACTAAAACACCGTAAGTGCACAAATGCGGTTTTTGAAATTTTGATGCCTACGGCCTTGAGTGAAGTTACATTTTTTATTGTGAGGACAAAATCAAGTGCAGCCAAATTGAAAGGAAGTACCAATTACTGTCAATTCTGTGGATTAGACGGCCGAGCGGGATTTTCGGCAGTCGTGTACTTGACGTGACTCTGCGGGCGCTCCTCCTGTTAGATAGTTTGCTGTTTGATAGATTGGTGCAATGAACTGCCTATCAAATAGGACTACTGTACTTTGTCAAAGACTTTTTAATGTCGCCGTCGAATCAATTCGCAAAAATCATAGTTCATTTTTTGAACCATTACTGCGAACGTCAATCACCTAGCTTTCGTAAATCAAAACATATTATGATAACATGTAGGTACCAATGGGAATCACTTTTTTTTGTATGGGCCATTGTTCAGACTTCAGAGACCGTTGCTTAACCGGGCTAAAATTTGGAATCACAGTTAACCTGCTGTAGGCTAGGCTGATAAAAATTATGCTGTTTACCTTCATGTTAAAATCTTAACACAAAAAACTACAAGCAATAGCTTATCAGATTAAAATGAATAATGAAATTATTACATTCAGACTCTAAAGTTAAATTGTCGGCTAATACAAATTTGTAACATTTGGTCAGATAATAATCAAAGTGCTACCTTACCCACTTAACTGTTTAAGTGCCGGTATGACTACAGACTATTTACAACCAATCAATGCTCTCGTACTACTGAATTGAACACTTTTAACTCGAAACTTTGAAAAGCTCTTACACATTTGAGAGCACTAGATGTCGCCACTTCAGCCCCTTGTGGTATCAGGAATTGAGGGTGCATTGTTCAGGTAAAAAGTTAATAAGTGCACTTAGGATATTTTATGTAATAGTATAATTCTGATAACTTTTACAATTAGTTTATTATTAATGTATAAATGATTTAGTTATTTTAAGTTTTTATGAGTGTTTTATACATACCTATACACAGGGTCAGATCAACGTATTGTAATGTAATTTTATCAATTTCAAAGGATTTGAATTTTCATATTTTTTTCTCTAACAAAGAGTGAACCTGATATGACTATTTCTACCATCTGACAATTAAGAAAAAAAAAGGCGGGATAGTGACCTATTTAATTATTAAAATAAAAATGTGTGCCTCAGTGTAAAATATGTATTTAAATGTACATATTTTTCAGCGATTTACACTTATATTTCGTAAACAGAATCGTAGATATGCTGATTCCAAATTTTATCTCCAACATCATCGTTCAACCACTTTACCGGCGTAGAAGGGGCTAAGTGCCCACACGAATAAAACTCTTAAGTGCGTTGATTTGAAGAGCGCTCGGTGTAGGTAGACTGTTGTGGGCCCGTGCCGCCGTGGACAATTATGCAGTTATGCATCTGTTGCTAATATCTCGTTGATTTGCTAACAAGGGGATTGTAAGCAAGTTCTATTAATACTGATTTTTAAAGTACTTACCTACACTACACACACATACTGTTACGTTTATTGCGTCAACGACACGGACATAATTATAGTTTTCGCCATTTTTTTACAAATTTTGATAGTCAAATAACTGTGATATGCACAACTAGATTCATTGTTGTGGTCAACCTAGTGAAAAGTTGTCGGTCCATTAAACAACGTTGGGTCCAATTGGGTCCCTTTTACAATATGCCCAGAAAGAAAATTAAATACTTAGTACCTTCTATGTAATTTTTTATCACTCGCAGTTTAGCATGGAAAGGTATAAGATGAAGGTTGATGTTTTGATGATTAATTTGCGAAGTAAATAATGTACAAAAACTCAATTTGTATGAAAGTAGGTATAATAATTATAATAAATTGATAGAAATGTTGACTTACATTGTAGTCACTATTATGTAACTTATTTTATTACTTACTCGAATGATGCACTTACACACTCGAAACCCTGATGATTGAACTTAAAATAATAAATTAAGAGTACTTAACTATAAACCCTTATTATTATGTTAAACTAGATAAATGTTTATTCTTGGCGGTCATTATAAGCTTTATGTCTTGAACAAGTTTATGAAACCAGCTTGCGGTCAATCCACTTACTACGGACAACTAGCGACATCTGTTGTTGGGAGGACGAACTATTTTTCAATCGATTTTTCAAAATTAATCAGCCTTTTTCATTTAACTATAGTATCATAGTAAATAAACTCTAAACAAAAAAAGTTTAACTTAAATAAATCAATTAGAAATATGAATATCTTCATTAAAATATTCTTATTAGGAATTCAATCTTTTTATAATGTAGGTATAATATTTTTATTCAAATAAATATCTTTCCAATTTCCAATGTATCTTTTGTAAAGTCAGTGGGTCTTTCATGCAAAAATAAAATAGGCACATTACAATAAAGGATTTCGTGAAAATGTGCACTTTATTCGTTTTATTCATTCGTACCTTTTACTGGCGAAATATTGAAAATTTACAACTTACTGCTGAAAATTGGGCTATAACTGTAAAATTTTCAATAATGCAGCTCTTTGCAGTTACTTATTGAAAAGTTTAAACATGGCGTGAACCTGAACGTTTATTTTTATTTATACCTTGTTAGATTGAAAATAAACATCGCATAGGTAGTCAAAGATCGCGTTTCAATAGATATGAATAATTCAGTATCACGCATTTTCATTATTAATAATTTTAGAAAATGTCAAAAGCCACATTTTTCAGAGTCTGGAACGTTCCGCTTTAACTCCAGAATGAAAACACACACTTTTTTAAACACAAACTCAAGCTCGTATTTATAAAGCGATCTCAAGATTGAGAGCAATATTGAGTGCGGATTTGACAGGTAATTTTGTACTGGAATGACATTTCTGATACGAACTCAAACTCGCTGTCACTCTTGAGAGCTGATTATAAATACGGGCCTTAAGTACATATTCTTCTTATTGTGTCGATGGAACACGTAACTATCACAAAGTGGTAAAGTATACCTATCAAAATGTTGAGAGCTTTTTTAATTATTAATAGCGCTTCGGCAAAGAATTA
Organism: Scrobipalpa atriplicella; assembly: GCA_029255725.1. Lineage (NCBI taxonomy): Eukaryota > Metazoa > Arthropoda > Insecta > Lepidoptera > Gelechiidae > Scrobipalpa > Scrobipalpa atriplicella. The sequence goes on from JARACY010002543.1 coordinate 18,035, forward strand.
GGGATGAATAAATAAATCGTGAAAACAATCACTTTGTTTTTAAAGCGCTCTTTAAAAATTTCAAAACATCCTTTATAAACTCTATAATCTACAGTCAAAATTTATCACCACGAACATCTTTAACAAGTAAAATACAGGGTCCAAATGAAAATATAAAGTGCCCCGCGACATGTCACTGCAAAAGAAATGGCGGGAGAGAGCACTAAATCCGTCCCCTTTCGGGAATGGCGTGTGTCAAATCAAATGGCGACTCCCACGGAACCGGGACAGGGATGGACTAAGGCTGGAGTTTTAAAAAGGGTTACACTCGGCCTGGTAAGCTGGCGTCAGGTTTTTACCTAAAAGTTTGTGTTTTTAACGTTGCGTTATCGATTCCAACGTGTTTTGCGGCCAATAAACTACTGTTAAGAAATTCAAATTTAAAAACAGCAAAACATGTTATAATCTGCTCTTTCGCGAACCTCTGCTAAGTTGCAAAGGCCACAAAACAAGTTTGTATTGATAGCCCTGATGATCGGCTTAAACGACACTCGAAGTGTGTGCGTGTGACATGACGTGAGCTATTCTGACTTGATTTTGACCCTGTACTGCACGGAATGACTTCTTCTTCTTCTATTGATTCGACGACAAGTCAGAACCCCATCTTATATTACTCTAGCCCAGTAGTGACGGAATAACTGACGACTAAAGACCTAGACTACAATTTGATGAGGATTTGACGTTTGTAAATTCAAATTTCATAGGCAAAAACCAAATTTTGGAAATATGTTGCTTTCTTAGTTTTGACTTAGATTCTTTCTAATTTTTTTCATCTCTTATTCATTGTTCTTTTAAATGAAGGTATATTTTCCCTGAATCCGCCCCTGCTCGGTAGATACGCCGCACGACATTCGTGCCGTGGCATTCCCCGAGGTTCCATGCACTATGCAGCCTGTGGCCTCGCCTGCTGTTTTTACTCAAATACAGGCATACATACCTGGTCGGTAGGTATTGTATTTACCTAAGTAGGTAATTTATACTTAATTACCTTTAGATGTAAAAAATAACGAAGAAGCGCTGCCTAGACGTCGTAAAAGCGGATATAGAAGAGAATGAACTTACACCAGCGGATGCCGAAGACCAGGCAAAGTGGAGTAAAAAAAAAGCCGGAAAGCGAACCCCAGCATCAGGTAGGCCAGGAAATCTCTTGGCAGAAAAAGGCTACCCTTTTAGGTGTAAAATGCAGTTGAAGGTTAAAGTTTAAGCTTTTTCTCGTTCCATCGTCGACTCTATCACGAATAGGTACCACTCACTAAGTCTAGTAGACTTATGAACGAACCAGATAAAATAATTAATAGTGAAATATAATTATAATTCTTAAACATAGCAATTTAATTAAAACCACCCCTCTTTGCAGAAGGAATTTGCCGTCGGATACTTGCTGCAAATAATGATTTGAAGATTTCAAGTTCCTCCTCCGTGTCACTTTTTTTTTTTAAACTAGTTAGCCAGATTTGACCCTAACTCTACCACAGTACTTTTTACATAATGTAGGTGAATAATATTCTTCAAAATATTGTAAAATTAACCTGATGTTAATCAAAATTCTACTTAACCTGTGTAAAAATCACAATATTTGCATTCACTATTTTTCCATTGCAAATACCTACTTAGGCTGATACAAAATTTTATGGTCATCAAAAATTGACAAACTGTCAAACGATTTGTGCAAGCCTCAACTACGAACAATCACCGCTCAATAGCTGCTAAACTAACAGGCCACGTGTTTATCTAAAACATCTTGTGAACACTATCACTCAATACCATTTTAATTCCATAATAATTCCAGGCAAATTGTCTCAATTACACATACAGCCGGAGTGATGGACGAGCGTGCGGTTAGTTCCCGAAACCGCCGCGGCGTGGTAATGGCGTTAGTCGCGCTGTTAGTACCGCTACTCGATGACAGATGGCGGGGATTTGAATCGATCTATAGATCGAAAGTGTAGAATGTACTTAATACTTAATATAATATTTTGAGTTAAACCTGATAAAGAAACCAGATAATACTATTTCTATTATTGGTAAGAGATTATAATAGTAATACTCTACCTGTTTATGTAGGTAATTTTATGATAATTTTGCTTTACATTAGGATTTAAAATACCATTTCTTTACATTCTTGTTAGACAAAATGGGCGCTTTTCCACTAGACGGCACGTCAACGGCAACGGCGACGGCACGGTGACGATCACGTGACAATATCTATGGGAATCGATGACATGCCGTGACGGTGCCGTGCCGTCAAGTGGAAAAGCGTGTCATATAATTTCATTGATTTTCATACATTATCTCACCTACGATATCGTCGACGGTACCGTGCCGTCGCCGTTGCCGTTGACGTGCCGTCTAGTGGAAAAGCGCCCAATTGGTTCTACCTACCAAGGGCTGTCCTATTAGAAATTTATACTCTACACAACATTCTTATGCGATTGCGATCTTCAAAAAAGTATTACCAGTTCGATGATTGGGCTTAATCATCGAACTGGCAATACTCGCAAAAAAACTCACTAATTCGCAACTCGCAAAAAAAAACATTTAAGCCCCGTTGCTAGAAATGTTTCCCGTGGGAATGACTTTCCCGCGGTAAAAAGTAGCCTATGTTATGAATTATGATTATGAGTATGTCAGGGTGAACAAAGCTTCCTAAGGGCGTTTACGCAAATGCATCCGTATTCGGTTCGTATCCGTGAAAATTATATGGAAGCTGTCAAACATTTTCGGATTCGGATCGGATTCGGAGCAATGCGTAAACGCTCTAAAGGTAAAAGAATTTTTGAAATCGGCCCAGTAATTTTTGAGTTTATTTATTACATACAAAAATACAAATCTTTCCTCTTTATAATATTAGTAGATATATAGATGACTAACCACTGGCGACTTTTTTTGAACTTTGATATAATAGTTTAGTATTCTTTAACAAATATTACAATTTCACAAAAACCTGTAAGTAAACACAGATTGTCTTATTTCTAAACACATCTAGGTGCTAGTTACTAAAAATTGTTTGTTTATATCTAAATAACAATGCCATTACTAACTACGACTCGCTTCACAGTAATCATAGTGATGAAATAGATCTCTGCTCTCCGAACAACATACATTTTGCTCAAGTATACCTACTTGCGCATAATCACTATCATTTTGATCTATAGATCATGGATCTGTGTATGCGGAATAGATCGTAGGTGTTTATGGACTTGAGAATTAGTGCATTTTGGATTGTTACTTTTGTATTTAATTGTGACTTTTTCCCACGGTGAAATTCAAGTCAAAAATAAAACCTATACGCATTTAAAAGATTTTATAAATAATAATAATAAATAGTATTATTAGATAAGTTATAGATAACTATACATAGTTCCAAAATTTTCTTAATGTTTCAGCTTTCATTTTCTAATTTCAGCAAGGTATACTATACTGTACATAAGGTTTAAGTATGATAGTAAAAAGTATCAAGGGAGAGAAAAAACCACTTTACAGAGTTTAATAAACTTCAAAAATTAAAATATCCTTCGGACATTGTCCCAATTTAAAACCTACCACGAAAAATCCCGAAAAAATAATTCCCAAAACCATATAACCTATATTCTCACAAATTGTGGGACAGCTGGGAACCGTGATTATCTCTAATCCATACTTACGCGAGTCTAGCTCAGAACCGAATTAACATAATGATAAGTTGAGTTGCGCCGGCGCAGAGTAGCCGGCGATACAGAAATAGGTCTTCACGTGAACTTCTTCTTATTCTTTCGTGTGTGTTTCTAGAGTCGACGGATGACCCAATGAACCCTGGTGACAGAGTTTTTAAACCATCTACACTTAGGCTTCTGACGTGGTTTGTACGAAAATACCTCAAACAAAGACAGCGACCAGCACCGACAGCTTAAAGAACCCTCCGTAGCACGTAATACTGGGTGTAATAAAATAAGCTAGCCAAACTTTAAGAACCTATCTATAAAACTCAAGGTATATATTCAAAAGATAGATAAATTTGACCCTCCCATATAAAATGACTCGAGCCGCTGTCACCATTGTATGGGAAGGACTTTTTTCAGATTTTGTCATAATTATGTTCCTTGGGGAAAGTTGTTCAGTTTCATGGGTTAGTTGCACACCCTAAAGGATTTTTTCTTCCTGTATTTATTATTGTTATCATTGTCCTAACCAAAATAAGGAAATTCACACAAAGTGGTAGACTGCTAAAAATCAAAGAAATAGAAGCCACGACCTTCAGATCGCGAGCCATCACACCACTAGACCGCAGAGGCAGTACAGAGGCTGCAGAGGTCTGGGTCGTCACGCGATGGTCCACAGATTATGACCGCTAATCCGGTTGCGTTTGTTTTTCTCGCTGCGTTTTTCCTGTACGTAATTATGGTCTTTGCTGGCAGTCGCAATCATAAAAACAAATGTAAAGAGAATAATATTAATTTATTTTTTTACTTTGACGTCTATGATGAGGATGACTGTGTTCTATTTTGCATACACATCATGTTCTATTTTAAAAGCTTAGAGCAACACGGCCTTCCGCTCGAAGGCCGTGTTGCTCTAAGGTTGACAACATAGTTGTACAGTTTTTCATTCCACTGTTCATGGGACACTTTTGGCCAATATTAAAAACACAATTTTCATGTTCCGTAAAATTTAGTACATACATACCATTACGTCTTTATCTCTAACGGGGTAGATAGAGCGTCAACGCCCTGAACGAAGGTCGCTCCGCAACGTCCGACAAGTTTTAGAGGTTAGATCTATACAGTAATTATAGTGTGGTCAGAAACCTCGAATCCCTTCGATGTTTTTTACAGCTGGCTCATTCTATGTTTTTCAATCATTCCCAGTCCAGCATGGACATAGTTTCAGTTACTTTTAAAAAAAAAACCTTTGGCGCCAACCTATTTTCTCTGGCTCCCTTCCTACTCTACCCAAACTTTGCTCATCGTGTCAACACAGTATTTTCGTACATATAAAGGTCTGATAAATACATGTATATCATGATTATATACATTTGTTATTATGCCCAAGCAAGATTATGAATATTAAACGAAGCCTCGTCCTAAGTTGGTTCGATTTTAATAACAATCATAAGATCATGATGTACCTTATTATTTTTTCGAGTTTGAGATATAGGTACCTACTCGTTTTTGTATTATATTGGACGAGCCAGGCAAGCTATATCTTGCGATAATAAAATTCTTAGATATACTGGGTGTAAGGGACAGCATCCCGCAAACTGATAGGGGTTGCTCAGTCAACGATACTGAACAACTATCACCAGGATTTTTTTTTCAGGAAATGAAAAAAAATTTTGCTTTTCCATACAAATTGTCTGATCGAGGTGGTCATTTTGTATGAAAAAGCTAATTTTGTTTTTCATTTCCTGAATAAAAATTCCTGGTGGTAGTTGTTCAGTTTCGTTGACTGAGCAACCCCTATAAGTTTGCGGGACGCTGTCCCTTACACCCCGTATATAGCTTTTCCGAATCTCTACTTTTAGATTTAGTTATTTATTTGATTTGTTCTATACATAATTGTAGGGTAAATAACTGACAGTCTCTGATACAGATAAGTCATTATTGTTCACTGTGTACATAACACAATACTACAAGTTTAATATTTGAGTAAGTATATTTTTAATTTAATAATTAAAAAAAGTAAGAAAATAATTTTAACTAAGTTTAAATTATTCTGCTACGCCGTAGCCGAAAGAACGCGTTGATGTCTTTTTAAAGAAAAAGTTAAATTATGAAAATAATTGGCATTCCATTGCATGGTATTATTTATATATGTACCTAATTACCTTTTTTTTATCGATCCCGAACTGTTCAAAATCAAACTAATGTTATTTATCGCAAGTTAGCCGACGAAAATATAATATTATCCTGTACAACACAAGCATTATATTTTTCGGTATAAGATTCACTTCGAAAATCCTCATTATTACGGTATGTGGAAAAAATAATAACTTGCTTATATTATAATAACTTTGTAACATATAATATACATGTTTTAACTTAGAAAGGTATACTTATTTGGTTGGTAAGTATAAAATTCTGAATTTTCAACTTGGTTAGGTCATTCTTTTTTATATGAATCTGGCTCTGGCCTCAAATCAAAGATCAAAGTAATGATATCAGAAGACAGTGACTTTACATTGTTATAAATGTTAGATCAGTTGTTGTAATAATAAAATGTTCGATATACGAGTACATATACAATAAATTTGACAAAGTACCTAATTTGAGCGTTTTCATATCAAACAGAGTTCATCCGTACCCAAGCTTTTAAACTTTAACTGCCTCCGTAGTCTAGTGGTGTGAGCCATGGGCTCACTACCCGGAGGTCCGGGGTTTGATTCCCGGTGGAGGACAATGCCTTTGTGTTTCTAGTTTGGTTAGGACAATGCAGGCTGATTACCTGGCTTGCCCGAAAAGTAAGATGATCCATGCTGTCGGGTGGGCGTCTTATTAAACCATACCTCAACTCAGCACCATACCGCGTTGAACAGTAGGATGGTTTACACTGTTCAACGCGGCATGGTGCTGAGCTGAGGTATGGTTTAATAAGACGCGTCGGGTGGGTATATAAATAGTCGGTCCTGCGCCTGATTTCTCTTTGGTCGTGTCAGTCAATCTGTTTTATCAGAATAAAAGATTGAAGAAATAGAGAATGACCTTGTGTGTTGTGCAAACACTTGGGCACTTAAAACTAGTCCCGCGCAGTTGGCCGATCTCTGGGAGATTGACCGCCATCACCGAAAATCGGTTGGGAGGACTATTATGTAATGTTGCGGCGACTTCCAACATTTGATCTTTCGGTTACCACCAAAGCCTACTCCGATTCTAATTGCATCAGCACCATAGGATACCATTTAGGAGCTGAACCACAAACACACAAATATATCCTAGGCCCGTATTTATAATCAGCTCTCAAGAGTGACAGCGAGTTTGAGTTTGTATCAGAAATGTCATTTCAGTACAAAATTATCTGTCAAATCCATACTTAACATTGCTCTCAATCTTGAGATCGCTTTATAAATACGAGCCCTAGATGTCAGAGGATTCAGGTTGATTAGCTTATTTTACATGGTTACAGTAACGAAGTGCCTCTTCTGTGGAATAGTTGTTATATAAAGTTAGGATTATCGAGGTCTTGATCCTGAAGTCGTATGTTCGATTTTCAAAGTTGGAATATTTAAAAAAATTATACCAACAATTTTTATTAAGATGTTTCTAGTTTGGTTAGACAGTACAAGCCGAATCTAAAAATCTTCTCAGGTAAGAGATGTTAATAAGGTAATTATATTTTTATGTTCTGTATCAAGTCACTCTAGGGCTCGTATTTATAAAGCCATCTCAAGATTGGGAGCAATATTAAGTATGGATTTGACAGGTCGTTTTGTACTGAAATGACATTTCTGATATTAACTCAAACTCGCTGTCAGTCTCAAGTGCTGATCATAAATACGGGCCTAGATCTAGATTTTCCACCTGTCATAGTCAACATCCTTCAAACTTTTTCTCAGAAATAAACTTCCCTAAGCACCCTTAATACCATTTTCCCATGGTATTTCCTGTTCTTTTTTCAAGGACAAGCCCAGACATGGTACATTAACATATTAAGTTCAGGCGCCACATTAACCCAGACGGTAATATGGAAGCCTTTAACATTAGGAAGTCATTTTTATTCATGAGGTGCTTCGCTATTAACTTTAAGGCTCGTATTTATAAATCGATCTCATGATTGTGAGCAATTTAAGTATGGATTTGACAGGTCGTTTTGTACTGAAATGACATTTCTGATACGAACTCAAACTCGCTGTCAGTCTCAATTGCTGATCATAAATACGGGCCTAAAAGTTATATTATTAGGTCGGGTTATGTTTTTGAGTTTTTTCTTTTTTTGGTTGATAAAAATTTTAAGATTTCCGTTACAATATTATTAAGGAACATCAAAAAAATATAAAATAATGTAATAAGTACTTCGTGGCGTGTTTTAATTAACAAAAATACACACTTTAAATTCCAGGCAAATATTAAGAAAAAATATTTTGTTTTGCCTGTAATGCGCCTGTATAATAAAGTATTTCATCAGGCTTTTTAATGGGTTGCCTACCCTGAAATTATTGAATTTCTCTATCTGTACAACTAACTTTAAATAATTTAATTAAATAAGTTTGACAGCGATGTCTACAGATAACATCTTTGACGTCGCGTCGTTACTTTTTCTAGGTTTATGTAGGGGTACTCTTCTTTTACTTGTTGGGAATATCAATTGATGGTTTCTGGCTAAAGAATACCATACACCATTTTTGAGATTATCAAACCTACTTAAATATTATGATTAATAGAATCCATTGAATCCCAAAAAAAAAACACAGATCTAGCCCGAAATACTCGATTACAAAGAAATCAAGCATTAAACGTTTTAAAATTATACAAAAAACTATTGGAACTAACGTCTATGATCTATTTTTAATGATGGCCGCTGGCCGGCATTATGTTCCAATTTCAAATTCAAATTTTTGAAAAAAGAACTCTGACTCAGGCGCCGCGCGTCTGTCGCCTTGCGGTTTGAAAAAAATATATAGTCATTTTTGTTTCCGGTCTAAGGCAGAGGGTCGATAGGGGTTGGGCCATCTCCCCTTTGGATGTCAAATTTTTGATAATGACAGTTATGTACTCAATCGATTTTGTTGTTTATTTTATAGGTTATGTGTGGCGCTTGTGGTCGCGTTGCGATCATGATGGTTATTTTTCATTTTTGTTTATAATACAGTGCATAAAGTTATGGCAATAAGATTTTTAAAAAGATGTTGTGGAAAGTGATACTGAATCGAATTAGGTAAGACTATTTTTGAGTTCTAATATTTTCTTGTAAATAATCTAATCAAAATCTAGCAACCCTCTTGGGTGGCGTTTATCATGATACGCTTGGCAAAGGGGTTATTTTTATTTATTTAATGAGTTAAATTTAGTAAGTAGATTAGGTAGTAGATACATACGTCATACATAGAACCCTCTGCTTAGCAATCTAAGAAACCTATAAGAGATGTTTTTGTATTGTGCTTTCCTAGAACGACTCTACTGTAAGCATCACAACATCCATCATAAAATTTCTGTAAAAGTAATAAAATGCTATCGATTTGTGGAGAGCAACTAAATCTTAACCAAAATTGTTGCCGTCCCTTTCTATTCTTTTTGGAACATTTACAATGACATATAAATCAATGAAGATTAAGTGATACTTTGCGCTTACGTATCGATATATGGTAAAAATATGGTATAATATTTAATCCTTTTAGATAATGCCCATCATTCAGTAACCCTCACCTTTGAACCTTTATAGATAATCATGTAACTTTATACCACAAGTAAACAAACAATTTCATTGTGCAAAATTAATAACATTCTCACAAACCAACAAAAGGTCTAACTATCGACCTTTCCACTAGTTTGAGCTTGGTGAAATTATCTCGAATTTTCCATACAAAAGGACCAATTTGCGTTGAAGTGAAATTGCGCGGATAAGAAGGGAGGGGGCGAATCAAAAATGTATTGTTGAGAGCCACTGGGCTGAAAATGTGGGGAAAATATGTAAGGGATTTTCGAGGTCTGTTTTTTGATGCTGGAATAAAATTTGTGTAGTAAAAATAAAGTATATTTATGTTTAAGTATAAAAATATACTTAATGAAGATAATTCTACAAAACTCTTCTATAGTAAAACATTAACTTTTTTATTTTAACATCAATAACAAAAAACTCATTAAACAAAAAAGGTAAGGAGAAGAGATTAAAGGAAGGAATAGAGAGTGCACTTGTGCGTTGCACTAACACCCGGACACTATAAACTAGTCCCGCGCTGATGGTCGATCTCTGGAATATCGACCGACTATACTATTGCAATACTTGATCTACCAACCTCTGTTGTCAGAGCTGTAGTACAGCCAGCTACACGTAATTACAACCGCAAGCTCAGAGCACGCATAGAATACTAATTTACGCATAGGCGAGGAGTGTGAGGCTGGAAATGTTGCTGTTTATCTTTCGATGATTCTAGGTATCTCAATATAGCCTGAGTGGTGCCGGGTTAGAATAACATCACCCCATAACTTCCTGCGGGTGTCGTAAAAGGCGACTAAGGGATAAATCCAGGGAATGGGCAGCAGCGTTCCCTGTGAATGGAAAACTTGTACTGCGCTCACCAACCCGCCTGCCAAGCGTGGTGAGTATGGCATATACCCCCCCAATTTGGGGAGGCCCATGTCCAGCAGTGGACTGTAGTGGCTTAATGATAACTGGTAGATTAAATAAGGCAGAATCTTAAAACCTCATAAAAATACACCAATATTTAATATCTAATGTCTATCTTACTGAAAACCAACAACAACAGACGGGATTCTTAGTTTCCTCGTAATATGAGGAATTATTATTGTTTTTTTCTATGAGGAATTCCTCTAAATATTACCTACTCTACTGTCAAAGATAAAGTAATCAAATATGTAGAAAAAGAACTAATTGATATTATCAATAGGTACTTACATAGAATTGATTAAAGAAGAAGATTAAATGAGTTAGTTTAGGTTACTAAATCAAATGTAGAGTTAAAAATAAATATCCATTACCAAAAATATCACTTACTATACACAAAATTACAATCATTTCATGAACATTGTACTTAGTAAATTGAACATACATTTCACACCAACAATTCCCATTCAAGGTACCTAATAAATCACAAAAAAAAGCCATAAGAAACAAATACACCATTAAAATTACATTTACAAGATTCCTGTCAACTGTACGCAATAAATAAAATTTATGACTTATCCATTTGTCACTTAGAAGCCATGGAAATATTTATGCAAATGCCACCAGCATATCTTGACCTCTCGACTCCCCTTGCTAGCCGAAACTTCTATAAACAGCGAAGAAAATCTATGGCGTAACGGAGCTCTGAATTAAATGGTTAAGCGCTACTACTTCATAATGTAACTTAATACAGAACACAAACCACTACTGCTATCTCGTTTACTCCTACTCATAATGCGAAGAGTGAACGAAAGAGACTGTTAAAGAGGGTCGTATTGCATATCATTAACAGATGCCTAAAGTCAAACGAAGTGTATCCGTCTATCTCTCTTCGACATTATGTTTTTTATGCGAAAAGAAAAAGACGGGTAGCGTGTCGTTAATATGAAATATGATAGTGGATTATGTAGCACTTTTTTGTCGTGAAAATGCTGTAGGTAGGTGCTACGTCTATTTTTGCTTTAACTCGTAGCTCTAGTGTTCCAACGCAAATTAAGTATTAAATTGAGAGCTAGCAAATACTTTTTTGAGCTAGATTCACAAAATGAAACTGTAAAATGACTTTTACTTCCATGCTGGACTGGGAGTGATAGAAAAACATAAAATGTGCCAGCTGCATCTCCTCCCGGGCATGCTGTAAAAATCAGCTAAGGGATTTGAGGGTTTCAGTATTGTAATTTAGGCGATGGGCTGACAACCTGTCACTAATAGCAATATACAGATCTATCTTGAATTACCCTCAAAACTTGTCAGACGTGGTGGAACGACCTTTGTGACCTGCCTACCCCAATAGGGATATAGGCGTGATTATATGTATGTACGTATGTATTGAAAATGATTTTTATTTAAACTAGAGCTTGCTTGAAATTTTTCATTCAAGCCTGTTTTTAAAAAGTTTGTCTATTATTCGTATCAATTCGGTGAGGGCACGACTTAACTAAATCTTGACTAAAATTTTTGCCGTCTCTTTTCTGTTCTCTCATGATAGTAAATGACAGAAATAGACTTATATTAGTTAAAGTGCTATATAAATGTAAACAACACAGCATCTACATAACATAAAGACGATATTACACTAAATTGTTATAATTAAGTATAAGTTTCAGTCATAAATTTGTCACAATTGCCAACTAAAAGTCAATATTGCAGTTTAATTATGGCATTATTAAGATGTTTAACGTACTTTTATGAGGTAAATGACCACTTTACTTAAAACGGTTTTAAAAAACATTTTAATATATAATTTTATAGGGATTATGGAAAAGTATAGAGTTAAAACTAGTGTTCTCATAGACTCCAGTCTTTGTAGAACTTTTTAGAACATTTTGACGCCTAGTTTAATGTGGTAAATTTTAATTTAATTGAGTAAATCTTTATGCTCATATTTATAAAGCGATCTCAAGATTTGACAGTTCGTTTTTTACTGAAATGTCATTTCTAATACGAACTCACGCTGTTGCTGTCACTCTTGAGAGCTGATTATAAATACGGGCCTAAGATTCATCCCGATCCGTCAAGTGGTTGAAGTGTGATTGTGTAACAAACATTCAAACATCCAAACTTTTGCATTTAATAGTCCTCCCAGCGATTTTCGGTGATGGCGGCCAATCTCCCAGAGATAGGCCAACTGCGCAGGACTAGTTTTTAGTGCCCAAGTGTTTGCGCAATACACAAGTGCACTCTCTATTCCTTCAATCTCTTATTCTGATGGGACAGATTGACTGACACGACCAGAGAGAAATCAGGCGCAGGACCGACTATTTACATGTCCATCTGACAGCATGGATCATCTTACTTTTCGGACAATCAGGTGATCAGCCTGCAATGCCCTAACCAAACTAGAAACAATAACACAAAGTCATTGTCCCCGCCGGGAATCGAGCCCGGGACTTCCGGGTCGTGAGCCCGTGGCTTAGACCGCTAGACCACGGAGGCATTTATAGTATTAGTCTGTCTACCTACCTCGTAATGTATACTAGCTTCATTTCATGTATGAAAATGTACAAAAACATATTATTCAGCTGAAAATAAAAAACGTAGACGAATAGCAGACTGAAAAGCTACTTTTATTTCCTGTCTGCCTGAAAACCAGACGAATACCGGGTGTTAGGGACAGCGTACCGAAAACTGAAAGTGGTTGCTTATAGTCAATGAAACTGAACAACTAACACCAGAAAATTCTTTCAGGAAATGAAATAAATTTTTGGGAATAAGGTAAATTGCCTGATCGAGGTGTTTATTTTGTATGGGAATGTAATTTTTTTCACGTACGATTTTTTAGTCACAAATCAAAAGAAACTGTCTTTTTACAGCGAAAACAATCCAAAAAGTCGAGAAATTTCCATCACTTTCTCTCCATTCTAAAACCCTACAAAATACAAAAATACCTACAAAACCCTCCCTTAACGAAGCACCCTCCCTTCTCTCCCTCCGCCCCGCGCCCGCCCTCGCGTTGTCATGGCAACTGGGCGGGCGGGACGGTATGTACCTATATGTATATGTATAGGGCTGTGGAGTGTTTCGGTATTATTATTAGATGAATGTTGTTTTTGTGTATTTAATGAAAGATAAAATATATGTATGGAAACTAGATTATTTTAGATTTTGAATATTCTCAATATCTTAAAATACTAATGTATTTCTTTATTTTTTATTGTGTGGTTTATTGAGAACAATGCTATCATCATTGATGTCCGGATTAAAAATAACCATTAGCACAGTATAATAAAATAGTATTAAGACAGAAGACGGAATCTTCTAACATAACATAGACAATGGCCATAATCACTTCACATTATATTTTAATAAGTAACACATAATTTAAGTTTGACAATAAAGTAAATTTTGACATCACATGACTGACTATCAATAATATATTTTTTTATAAACTAAACTACCTATACGAGTAATTTTGACTATCTGCAAACAATGAATAATGTAAATTTTATAAGATTTTGGATGTAACGTAAAGACCTGTCCTCCTTTTTTTATTAATTATTTGTATTAGTTTATGTTTTCAAAACAGCTGAAAATCAACATTGATATCTTTCAACTTGCAATTCCCACTTCATAAAAAAACTATTTAAAACAAAACCAAACACAATACTAGTGAATCCGCGCGGCTTTCAGCAGTAAAAACGTTTATTTTCCCGCGGTAAGTTAAGTAAGCATTGCATTCCAAATGGAGAACATTTATTGCACGAACGTTAGTGGGGACCGATTCTGAGAATCCTGTAGTCATCTAATCACCAAATTACGGGTTACTGCATCATAATCTAATTTGGGCTACAGCATTTTTCCAAACATATTGCTGTATTCTGCTTTCATTGGTTTATGTAATTTCTCTATAGGTTTTAGGCTTCTTCTAGCTGAGTTTGGTAAACTACAGGGTGGCCAAATAAGAAGTATCAATATGTTTTTGCAATCATTTATTTTTTCGGCGCAGAATTGTACTGTTGTTTGGTGTCAATTATCTGAAACGGTTTATTTACAGAGTAAGTTTTCTATGCCTCTATCTTTTCTTTGATTTGGTCCATAAGTATAGGCTCATGAAGGTCGACCTCCCCCTCTTTTCTCCTCAATCTGACATCTGAATTCTGAGTGACAGAACCTAACTAAAATAAGTTAAGTTGTGTTTCCAGAATCGGCACCATTGTGTGTTAAAGTTTGAGAAATGATTCCGTAAATCACATGTATTTCTATTAAACAAACCATTGAGTTTTAAAAATCGACCCGCCACAGTTTTCCCCTGTAATGGCACTGAAAGCTCTCGAAAGCGTCTACCCTCGATCAATGGTTTCCTGTATTATTGTATGCACTACACTCTAAACATTACACGGAAAAAAGAAAAAAAATACAGTCAAAATATTGCGAACTTTTGTTGGAAAACTCATGGAATTGTTTTATACAGGGTGTAAAAAAAGTACTGCGTTCCTTTAAACCACATGTTCTACTGATGATACCAAACAACTTTCCCAAATCACAAAAAAAAATGGCTTTTCCATACAAAGATGCCCTCCACATCTGCAATTTTTGTATGGACGAGGCAAAATTTAATTGCGAGCTAAAATTTTTGTGCTTTGTGAAAGTTGTGTGTTATTATTAGTAGAACATTGTGGTTTAAAGGAACGCAGTACTTTTTTTTACACCCTGTATAAGTACTACATTCAATAGTTTTACTATTTTAACGTGTCAACGCGCGATACGTATTTAGGTAAAACATAAGAATTAGGTATCTTTTATCCCGACGTTTCGACCATGTTTCAACTGTCGTGGTCGCAATGTTTCAATTGATAGGTAAGTAATTCCTATATTTTTTCAATTTATCACTTTGTGAGGTTTTCCCCAGTTTGGTTAGGACATTACAGGCTGAATCACCTGATTGTCCGAAAAGAAAAAGGATTCCGTGCTTCGGAGGGCACGTTAAGTCTTTGATAGTGGTCGTTACTGAAACCATGTCAGACCTATAGCTGTGCTACTAGGCGGTTTGAAAACTCTGCCACCAGGGTTTATCGGGTCGTTGTTTGACTCGAAAATCCACTCGTTAAAAAGAAGAAGTATTTTATATTGTATGTTTTGATACATACTTAACTTAGTTTACCATGTAAGCGTGAGTACAAAATACCATGTTCGGAATCAGATATGCGTATGTAAGGCTCGTATTTATAAAGCGATCTCAAGATTGAGAGCAATATTAAGTATGGATTTGACAGGTCGTTTTGTACTGAAATGACGTTTCTGATACGAACTCAAACTCGCTGTCACTCTTGAGAGCTGATTATAAATACGGCCCTAAGTCACATCATTATGTGGCCCAAGTAGTTATTGTGGTCACCTCGAGGCAAGGAAAGTGGCACTTTTGTGCAGATACGTGTATTGTATACTATATCGCCCACTACAGTTCACTGCCTGCCGGACATGGGCCTCCCCCAATCAGGGGGTAATTGTCATACTCTCCACACCTTATCGTTCGGATTGGCAAACATATTAAGGCCCGTATTTATGATCAGCACTTGAGACTGACAGCGAGTTTGAGTTCGTATCAGAAATGTCATACCAGTACAAAATGACCTGTCAAATCCGCACTTAATATTGCACTCAATCTTGAGATCGCTTTATAAATACGAGCCTTAGATATTTTAAGGTCTCCCGGAGTGGCGAAATTCCATACAAACGTAGATACGTTTTCATGTCTAAACTGTAAAACTAAACTTAACCTAACTTTGTACAAATAATAAAATGCAAAATATCTATGTTTCTAATTAGTTTTGTTTTGCAAATGTTAAACATGAACAAAATAAGACCGAAAAATCGTTTTTGCGTGATATACGCCTAAAATTAAATTCGTTCTCTAATTTTGTACTTGGTTGATATTTTCAATCCAAAACTAATTAGAAACATTTTGTGTACAAAGTTTAAGATTGGTCCTACCAGTTTTGAGAATGAAACCGAAACTGCGTTTGTATGGAAATTCGTTTCTAGGCATCATCTATGAGAAGATGTGTTAGGCTCGTATTTATAAATCGATATCAAGATAGAGAGCAATATTAAGTATGGATTTGACAGGTCGTTTTGTACTGAAATGACATTTCTGATACGAACTTAAACTCGCTGTCACTCTTGAGTGCTGATTATCAATACGGGCCTAAGACTATTTTGAGTTCACATCCTATACGTACGACACTTGGGTTTTCTACTTCACAGTACTAAAAATACTATTAATCGATACAAAGAACAAAACCTCCTTTTAATTATCGATTTCGCAGCTGTCTCCCACACACCCTGCATCCTATGTATGAATACATTGAACCCACCATGTATATTGCGAATGACAGATGGTGTAATTAACCCATACAGCCATTATATGACAGCACTGGCCACAAATAGACCGAAATAAAAAAGTTATATTTCAAAAATTGAAGAGCGGAAATTGGTTAAAACAAAAGGGTTCTGTAGCACAGTGACGTGCGTCATATACATTTTTTTTACATAAGCGTGTGATTTTAATCTACGGCCGAATGTTATTCGACAAATTGAGTCTGGCTGGAGGCACACATTTAGATATATCTAGATAAAGATAGCGCTGTCACTTTCTCAATGTTGACATATGATCGAGATAGCATAAACCTAATCACATATGACATTGACATTCCTAAACTGACGTAAGATTGCTTAAATGACTTAAAATAGGAGAGCCGCATGATCTATGCTCACTTCTTAAAATTCCTTTAAGGTATTTGAAGCGTCTTACGTCAGTTTCGAAATATCAGTGTCATATGTTTTTATTTGATAACTCGTTCTTCGGTCAAAGTTAAGAAAAAGACATTGCCCTCGATTCTGGCCGCCACATTCTTAACTAATTTTAAGATAGCGCTGTCACTTTCTTTACTTTGACATAAGAACAGGATAGCAAATAAACACATGTGTTTGACGTTCCTAATTTGACATAAGCTGCTTTAAATAAGAACCGAGCATAGAGCATGTTCCTTATTTTACGTTAAATAAGCAATCTAATGTCAAATTTAAGCAATTTAATGTCAGATTAGGAATGTCAAAGTCATGTGTTTATTTGCTATCCTGTTCTTATGTCAAATATAAGAAAGTGACAGCATTCTAAGAATTAGAATTAGTAACTGGACAGCGTGAATCAAGGCCAGTGCCTGTCTTAAAATAGCCAAGGAATGGCACCAAAACCGTCAGCATTGTCCCATGGAACCCTAAACCCAGTAATACTAAAAACAATGCAATAATACGAGTAATACAATGGCCCCGAGGCACAATAGACCCTGTACCAGGTCGCGACATTCGAGAGCTGTCGAGAGCGATGTCGAGAGTGCTCCAGCAATCTGCGCCTCAGAGGGCACGTTATATACAACTGCAGTTTACAAATTACAATTACATTTCTATTTACATTGCGTTCTATTATCTTAAAGCCTTTGATTGTATTGTAATTTGCAACAGTTAGTTTGAGGAACAGTTAGCGATAGAACCACATAGAACTAGAATTTATCAGCTGTTTTTCTTTCCTGGAACACTGTTAAATAGAGATCCAAGAATTTTGGTGTATTACAAAATTAAGGTACTGTAAGAGTGGATACTCTTTGCACGCGAGGAATGGCTGAAAATACGCCTTTCCATTTTTAATTCGGAATCTTTTCAAAAATTTGACGGCCATTTTCATTCCTTGAATGTTTTTCAAAAATATACCAAAAGTATTACTAAAAATTAATATCTTTTCATTGATATTGTTAGCGCTTCCACCTCGTAGGTCGCTTTATATTTATGTTATTAGTACTTACTGGACTGATACATACATACATAAAATCACGCCTTTATCCCTAATGGGGTAGGCAGAGCAAAAACGACCTAAACATAGGTTGTTCCGCCACGTCTGACAAGTTTCGAGGGCTAATACAGATTGATTATGTATATTGCTATAGTGACGGGTTGTCAGCTCATCGCCTACATTGCAATACATTGAAACCCTCGATTCCCTTAACTGATTTTTACAGCATGCCCGGGAGGAGATGCAGCTGGCACATTCTATGTTTTTCTACCACTCCCAGTCCAGCATGGACTGATCAACTGCTAAAACAACAATGACTCAAATTATTGTATGTACCTTATGATGCTCCTTTTTGGCAAATTCGCCTTTTAATAAAGTAACTGACGCTCTGTCTGCCTTCCCCGTTAGGAATATTAGTGTGAGTGAATTAGGAAAATAATAAAATAATTATATCATATATTTTTTATGTTTTATTAACTTCATAGTATTTGTGTCCAAGAAAATTTACCACTGTCTCTGTGTTCAGAGTAACCTTTCAAGATGCTTGATGCCTAATGCTTAATGTTTTACTTAATTAAGAGGCACTTAACCTAATGTCTCTTCTATCATTAAAAATATTACCATCATAACCAAAACACAGACAAACAACCGTCTCGACAAACTATTATAGCGATTTTTTACCCAAAAATATTGACCAAAAATGACACGGAGATGGCTTCAAAAAAATCCAAAATTATAACCCCCCAAAGTCATATTCTGACCGTCCGTCTATAATTTAGCCCAAGCTTATGGTCCTTTTATAAGGACAGTGGTTTTTTTCAGTGTTTTTTTGTTTGTTTGTTTGTCTGTAATCATCGATTTAGTCGCCGACGGTGTTTTTGAACCACCTTTCCGGTTTTTTGGTTGACTTTCCGTATTTTTTTCGCAGGATGTGTAATTGACGAATTTAATGAGTTTTAGACATGAGACTAGTTTTTGGAACTTTAAAGAACACAATGCAAATAAAATTATTTTACACACCTCTGCATTATTATATCAACATAATGTATCAAGGAACTTGCGTTTAAAGCAAGAAAATAATCCCAAGGGATTTAAAGTTGTATGGAAATCCTTAATAGCCCAAGGGTTATTATGTGATTTGAATTTGGAATGTCATGTGAACTACTAAGAAAATAATTTTCAGAAAAAAAAAATATGGCTGTGTGTGTATTACCTAAAACTGTTGCCACACTCGCCTTCTGCGCCTCCCGGCGAGTGTAAAAAGGCTGTATGACTAGTTATCTGTATGTGCTCTTTGCTTTGTATAAAAAAAAGAAACTAAAAAAAAGAAAACGCGGTTTGATTTTGCAAGTTTTTCTCTCATTGATTATTACTTCCATTTCGTAAATTGTCGAGTGAAATTAATATTTTGACTCCAGAAGACATTGTGACTAGTATTTTATCGTATTTTGTTATTTATGTTGAATATGTTAAATACGATCAATTCGTTTTTTGGAAAAATACGTAGGTAGTGGATTGTGAACGTGAAGTGTAGTTCAGTGAGTGTGAATTGACTTTCGGATCTGTTGCTTCTGGTATGTTTTCAATATTTATTTATGTATCAATATTACATGATTAGGTATATTTCTGAGCTTTATTATCTTACAGACGCCTGCCACCGTCTAAGTAATCTGTGCAGTAGGTGTGTAAAATATAGTATGCTCCTCGGGAATAAATGTGTCTTCGCCTTGGGCAGACTTGAATCCCTCGCTACATTCAGGATTCTTGTCATAATTCCCTCGCTTCGCTCAGGAATTAAAGATTTAATCCTAGAATCCTTCATTCCGCTCAGGATTCAATATGCTGCCCGTGACGTTAGACACTGCTTTATTCCCTCGTTGCCTAATATACTAATTCATATTATAACATCTTTTGCATAACTTGTTGCTAACTCTTTCTGTTCTCTCGTGATGGAAAATGACAGGTGACAATTTTAGTCAAGATTTAGTGTCCGCATTTCTCCCACTGTTAAATTGTAGGTTACTAATTAACCATAATTTTAGGGTTTATGATTATTTTGCAATGTCTTACAATAAGCAACTGTCATTGAACTAATAAATTCTTCAAACTATTATTAAGTAAGTAATTTATTTTATCTTAGACAGGCTTGTCATATTAATTTTGAAAACTTTTAAAAATCAGGTTAATAAGTAAGTACTTAGATATACTTAGTTCAGTTTTCCTTGACTAGCTCATAACTAATTCGCGTAAAACTCCATTGGTGGAAAACGCAGCCTTTACTCGACTATTATACGACCTTTCTGCATTTTTAAAGCTTTATAACCTTAGAAGATAAAAGTGAAATAGATGTGGCACACCCTTTCAAAAACCCTTTAAAAATGTGACAGTTAGATGTGACATGGTAGGAACTTAGGTACTTTTCCACTCATCAAAATTTTATGAAATCTAAGCTAAATTTTGAGCTTATGTGATGTCAAATAATCAAATGTAATAAGAATTGTAGCGTCGAAAAACTATTGGAGGTCGACCTTGTGAGTTTTGCTATTGATACGAAAAGAAGATGAAGAATTGAATTTATAGAGTTAGCGAACAAATTTTAAAAAAATTGCTCAAGGCATAAGACAAGTTAAGCCGTCGGTCCCGGTCGCTGTCATTGATAGTGGTCGTTACACAAACCATGTCAGAGGCCTATTAGATGTGTGGTTTAAAAACTCTGACACCAGGGTTCATCGGGTCGATCGACTTGATATCCATACGACAAAAGAAGAAGACAAGTATTTAAAGGGCTCTATCGATGGCATTTCTATTTTATGTTTCTGTGCCTGTCATGGTTAGACCTATCTATTATGTAGGAATTAATAGTTCGTTGTGTATGTAAATCACTAGGGAAAACTTTTTGATCGAGGTTTTTTGCATTTTCTATTTCTATTCCTAGTATCAGGAAGGTTACCGCGAAGTCGATTATCTTGGATTTAAAACGTTTTAAATGCGCCACACCGGGTGTAAGGGACAGCGTACCGCAAACTGATAGAGGTTGCTCAGTCATCGAAACTGGTAGGACCAATCTTAAACTTTGTACACAAAATGTTTCTAATTAGTTTTGGATTGAAAATATCAACCAAGTACAAAATTAGAGAACGAATTTAATTTTAGGCGTATATCACGCAAAAACGATTTTTCGGTCTTATTTTGTTCATGTTTAACATTTGCAAAACAAAACTAATTAGAAACATAGATATTTTGCATTTTATTATTTGTACAAAGTTAGGTTAAGTTTAGTTTTACAGTTTAGACATGAAAACGTATCTACGTTTGTATGGAATTTCGCCACTCCGGGAGACCTTAAAATATCTAAGGCTCGTATTTATAAAGCGATCTCAAGATTGAGTGCAATATTAAGTGCGGATTTGACAGGTCATTTTGTACTGGTATGACATTTCTGATACGAACTCAAACTCGCTGTCAGTCTCAAGTGCTGATCATAAATACGGGCCTTAATATGTTTGCCAATCCGAACGATAAGGTGTGGAGAGTATGACAATTACCCCCTGATTGGGGGAGGCCCATGTCCGGCAGGCAGTGAACTGTAGTGGGCGATATAGTATACAATACACGTATCTGCACAAAAGTGCCACTTTCCTTGCCTCGAGGTGACCACAATAACTACTTGGGCCACATAATGATGTGACTTAGGGCCGTATTTATAATCAGCTCTCAAGAGTGACAGCGAGTTTGAGTTCGTATCAGAAACGTCATTTCAGTACAAAACGACCTGTCAAATCCATACTTAATATTGCTCTCAATCTTGAGATCGCTTTATAAATACGAGCCTTACATACGCATATCTGATTCCGAACATGGTATTTTGTACTCACGCTTACATGGTAAACTAAGTTAAGTATGTATCAAAACATACAATATAAAATACTTCTTCTTTTTAACGAGTGGATTTTCGAGTCAAACAACGACCCGATAAACCCTGGTGGCAGAGTTTTCAAACCGCCTAGTAGCACAGCTATAGGTCTGACATGGTTTCAGTAACGACCACTATCAAAGACTTAACGTGCCCTCCGAAGCACGGAATCCTTTTTCTTTTCGGACAATCAGGTGATTCAGCCTGTAATGTCCTAACCAAACTGGGGAAAACCTCACAAAGTGATAAATTGAAAAAATATAGGAATTACTTACCTATCAATTGAAACATTGCGACCACGACAGTTGAAACATGGTCGAAACGTCGGGATAAAAGATACCTAATTCTTATGTTTTACCTAAATACGTATCGCGCGTTGACACGTTAAAATAGTAAAACTATTGAATGTAGTACTTATACAGGGTGTAAAAAAAAGTACTGCGTTCCTTTAAACCACAATGTTCTACTAATAATAACACACAACTTTCACAAAGCACAAAAATTTTAGCTCGCAATTAAATTTTGCCTCGTCCATACAAAAATTGCAGATGTGGAGGGCATCTTTGTATGGAAAAGCCATTTTTTTTTGTGATTTGGGAAAGTTGTTTGGTATCATCAGTAGAACATGTGGTTTAAAGGAACGCAGTACTTTTTTTACACCCTGTATAAAACAATTCCATGAGTTTTCCAACAAAAGTTCGCAATATTTTGACTGTATTTTTTTTCTTTTTTCCGTGTAATGTTTAGAGTGTAGTGCATACAATAATACAGGAAACCATTGATCGAGGGTAGACGCTTTCGAGAGCTTTCAGTGCCATTACAGGGGAAAACTGTGGCGGGTCGATTTTTAAAACTCAATGGTTTGTTTAATAGAAATACATGTGATTTACGGAATCATTTCTCAAACTTTAACACACAATGGTGCCGATTCTGGAAACACAACTTAACTTATTTTAGTTAGGTTCTGTCACTCAGAATTCAGATGTCAGATTGAGGAGAAAAGAGGGGGAGGTCGACCTTCATGAGCCTATACTTATGGACCAAATCAAAGAAAAGATAGAGGCATAGAAAACTTACTCTGTAAATAAACCGTTTCAGATAATTGACACCAAACAACAGTACAATTCTGCGCCGAAAAAATAAATGATTGCAAAAACATATTATTCAGCTGAAAATAAAAAACGTAGACGAATAGCAGACTGAAAAGCTACTTTTATTTCCTGTCTGCCTGAAAACCAGACGAATACCGGGTGTTAGGGACAGCGTACCGAAAACTGAAAGTGGTTGCTTATAGTCAATGAAACTGAACAACTAACACCAGAAAATTCTTTCAGGAAATGAAATAAATTTTTGGGAATAAGGTAAATTGCCTGATCGAGGTGTTTATTTTGTATGGGAATGTAATTTTTTTCACGTACGATTTTTTAGTCACAAATCAAAAGAAACTGTCTTTTTACAGCGAAAACAATCCAAAAAGTCGAGAAATTTCCATCACTTTCTCTCCATTCTAAAACCCTACAAAATACAAAAATACCTACAAAACCCTCCCTTAACGAAGCACCCTCCCTTCTCTCCCTCCGCCCCGCCGCCCGCCCTCGCGTTG